>JANHFL010005966.1:283437-295899 GCA_032468155.1 Oxyrhabdium leporinum
TTAGCACATCTGGGAAAAACCTGAATCTGAATTTCCAGGTTTTTCCCTCCCCAAGAGAAATTCAAAGATCCACCCTCATTCCTCCATCATAGATCCCATTGCCCAATCCAACTCCATCCCAAGTGAAGTATTTCTCTTCACCACTCCTCTTCCAGGTGCAGGTTGACATGTCCTTGATTCTCTGGGGAAGAATGTTGTTGTGTCTACTTTCCCCAGCTCAGTGTGAATATTCCCCCTCCCATTTTCGAAGGCACTAATTGTGGCAGCCGCAGAAGCCTTCTACCAAAAATGGCTCCCAAGGCTGACATAGTCATTACTAGTTACACTTAGCTTTTTCACCTTCCATGTATTTAAACAATTGAGGCATTAATCTTTTAGTAAGATAGAGAAGTTGTAAAATAGTAGCTTAAGTTATAACTATGCCTGATAAGAAGCATTTTGTATTACTAATAAATATTATAGTGGCTGTTTGGGCACATTTAAGATAGTATCCCACAAGTATAATCCAAGCCCTGATTAACTCTAGGCATGACGCCACTATTTTTTGCAGACCAGGATTTCTAATCCAGGGACTACTTTGCAAAGCAATATATAGTTACCCATATCTCAGCAAAGTTATGTGCCTGATTGTCAGAACTGAACACATATCGTATTCAGCAATAAAACATTCAGTGCAAGAAGCTTAGCCTACTTTCTTTGCTGGTCTTAAAGATGGAATTTATTTAAATATGCTTTGTTAACCATCAGTACTGTTTCATTTTTTTGTACTCTAATAGATCATATAGTAGTCTTACTTTGTAAACTTTTATCTCAGGATGCTAACCATATTCATGAAATGAGCTGTGTTAAACCACATGCAAATGGTTATCCGGCAATACAACCCTTTATGTATAACGCCATAAAACGGGAAGCACCACTGAGTATTTCATTGCAAAAGAAGAGTCTTAATTGACAAAGAAAGAAAGTATGGAATTGGGGGTGTGAGGGAGATGCATATTTGTATTCTTTCTCATGAGACTCAGAGGTGTCTCTGGAATAATTTTGCCACTATGTCACATTTGAGATGTGAGAAACTTTAACAAAGAGGAGGGCTTAAGGTGAAAATCACTCTGAATTGCAGATGGCATTAACTGCTATTTTAGCTGGGCTGCAAACTGCTGAAAAAATAATCCTTTTTCTGCCCTTGTCAGATGCTTGGGCCTGAAATAATAGAAAATCTGCTTTACTTGAGTCAGATAATCATTACAAAATGAATTTTGCTCTTCACTTGTTCAAAGAAATAATTGGGAAAAATATTTTGTAGAAATGATGACTATAAAGTTAGAGCTTACTTGAATGTAGAAAATAAGTGCTGCTAATAATTAATCTAGTTGTATGCATCTGTAAATTATCTGCCTTGATAGAAAAGAAGGGATTACTTTTAAAAATCTCCTCTTGTTTCTCCTTCATGCACACACATACGCACATTCACACATAGCATTTTTGAAGCTTCTTTTCCTTAGTAGTCACAAAGGGCATCCAGTTAATCATACTGAGATCTCTCCCTTAATACAGTAGTTGCTGATTACCCAGCAGGAGATATAGTTCCAACAGGATAAGTCAGAGTGGTGTTGCCTATTCCCTGGAGAGGGACATCCTGTAAAAACACCAAGGTTGAGAACTGTCATAGTCACAGCAGTAGGTGCATTTTCCTCAGAAATTAATGGAGCAAGCTGGGCAAAAAAAATAAAAATGTTTTAAGCTACATCGTCCCTAGAGTAAGATGCAAATTCAAACCCCTTTGAAGCACTGGAATGAAAGTTGAAGATAGGATATTTTTTAGTATTGATAATATAGGCAAACTCTAACACTACAAGTATTAAATTGAAATGGATGATATATTGCGAAGATGTTGGCTCAAATGCAGTCATAAATGAGAGTTAGATAGATAACTTCATGAAATCTTACAGGCTTAAAACAAAATGAATGTGTGATAAAATAAACCTCGAACTATCAGTTTCATTAAAGGATAGGCAAATGATGTGATATTTCAAAACTGCTTTTAAAAATGTTGTATGCCTGAAAGATCAAAACTGCCTTTAACATTATACGGTGCTATAATTATGATATTAATACAGATCAACAAAGCTCCTTTTCTACAGGAAGATGTATATTATCAATTCTTACATTTAGATTTTGTGAATTGATAAATTTAATTTTCATTGAAAATTTTATTCTAAAATACTTGAGAATAAAGAGATTAATAATTGTAAAGTCAATAGGGTCCAGTGAGATTAAATGGCATGACCAATATCACAGAATCTAACTTAATCCTTCTAGTTATGACTGTTGTAAAATAGTACATTCTAGTTGGCTAAAGCATAGATTTAAAAGATGTTCTAATCTAACCCTTTTCATTAGCACTTTGTTTTGTTCATTAATCACACATACTTTTTTTTGAAAGCAACTTTATATCTAATTTGAATTCCTAATTTGAATGTAGTTATTGGTTCTTCTTGTGCATTTTTTTCAATTTAAATGAAAGACTTCATATTTAACAAAATTTATGTGTATGGGTTCTTGTGTGCTTATGTCAATAGCATTGTCCTTGAAGTTTGATGTTTAAAAAAAGCAGTAATTTTTGTCAAATGATATATAATTTATGGAAATTTTTATAAGATTATTTTTATATAAACAAAATCATATGATAATAATCTACATCAAAATGTTATACTGTCTAATAATCTATGTCCTCGACAGATTCAAATCTTGTTTTTAATCATTCATTCTTTATAGGCTCTTTCCAAGCATATTTCCATCACAGAAAATCAGTGAGGCCATCTGTTCCATACTTCAAGAAAGTCTCAGCAAAAAGAGACTGTATAAATAAATGGAGAAAGAAGGAGTTGTTTGAATGAAAATAACTGAGTTTCTAGTAATGGAAAATGCAGTTATTCAGCATATTCAGCACAGTATATTTTTTTTCTTAACTATTAGCCTGATGCCCATATTTATTAAAACAATTTCCAGTCAGCATTGGCCAGAGAGGCTGTAAACTGGATCTGTTATTTTTTGAGGACATCAGGTAGTGGTGTTCTTTACTCCCTGGGCTTTGTTACAGTTGATTTCTGCATGCTAAATGCAAAATTCTTATTTTCTCCCCAAAGTATTACCAATTTTCTATGAACAATTGAGGTTGCTTAGAAAAACAATTAACTTGTATTCCTTGATCTCCTTTAAGAATATTTCAGAATTTTATACTATACTGTTGCAAAACAGAAGTAAAGTATAACTAAGTTAAGATTATGTTTAGTGAATAGTTATCCTAAATAGTTATCCTTAAGACGTTATGTGGTCATTGTTAATGAGAGCAGAACTTGTTGGTTTGTTGTTTCTTGTGCCTTTGAGTAAGTCTTTTGACTTTTAGTGAACACCTGGATAAGTTCCTGCAGTTTTCTTGACAAAGTTTTTTTGAAAGTGATTTGGTATTGCTTGCATCCAAAGGCTGAAAAAGAATTATTAACCCAATTTTATCCAACTGGCTTTGTGTCTAAAGGACTGGTACAATTAAGACTGATTCTGATTTTGATTCTAATTAGATCTGGTTAAGCATTGTGTCTGTGAATACAGGTAATTCTTGTTTAATGACTGTTCAAAGTTACAGTGGCACTGAAAAAAGTGACCTTTGACTTATGATTGTTTTTCACACTTACAATCATTGCAGTATCTTCATGATCACGTCATCAGAATTTGGATGCTTGGCAACTGGATCATATTTATGACAGTTGTAGTGTTCTGGGGTAATGTGATCACCTTTTGCAACCTTCTCACAAGCAAAGTTAATATGGGAGCTAGATTCACTTAAAAAACCATGTTACTAATTTAACAGTGATTCATTTAAAAACTGTGGCAAGAAAGGTCGTAAAACCGGTCAAACCCACTTAACAAATGTCTTACTTAGCAACATAAATTTGGGGCTCAATTGTGGTCATAAATCAAGGACCACCTATAAATTTACAGTACTTTTTCACACTATCATCATTTAGGACAGCGCAATAGTTCATTTGAGCAACAGTTTATAAAAGATAAACCAAGAACTGGAATCAATATTATATAAACATTAATTTTCTAATTTTTGGGCAGTAACTAAACCTAATTGTTGTTTATACTAATATCCTCAGTGTGTTCAAGATGAACAGGGAGAAAAATGAGGAACTCATAGAGAAAAGCAATTGTATCTGATCTTCAATTAAGTTAAAAGTTAACTATGCTGTCTTTTTAGAAATGATATTCAGAAAAGTAGTGAAATGGAAAAAATTAAGTGGACTGAGGATTAGCGAGAGCTGACCTCATTATGATCTCTTATTGCTACATATTGAAATTACAAATTATTGGCTTTGTTGAGCACACTAAGCATATCTAGTTTAATATCCGATCCCATAGCAGCCACTGGATGCTTAAATAAACAAGAGAGAGAGTCTGATGTGCTATATTTTCAATGGGCATACCTAAGATCTTTGAAAATAGAGTTCAAGTTATGTTTATTATCTCTACATGATAAATAAAATTTGAATATTACAGCTTATTTATTGTGTATACCAACAAAAAAAATCCTAATAACCAGGGCATGAATGACTGAATGAATATATCTGTCTGAATATATCATATATGGTATAATTTACATAGAACATATTAATTCATATAAATGTTCGTAGACTTGCACTGCATAATTATTAATATATCAAGAAGAATATTTGTTGTGTTTAAAAATATATCTACTGACCTAGGCAGTTCTATAATACCATTATTAAAGCAGGAATAAGAAAAAATGAAAACAGACAGTAAAAATAGTTTGAGCTATATAATAATGTAATCTAGACTTCATAAATATTCTATTTGTCTTGAATGTTGCATGACTATAGGGATTTCAGACATTATTCTAAACTCATAGCATCCATTTTTCCTAAAATTACATCTTGGCATAATATTTAAATGACACAACAGTATAGATAGATTCTAATGATTTGAGTTTTCATTATGGTATTGGATATACACTATCCTGGCCAAAAAGTACAGGTCATGCTCCACATAAATGATTAGGATTTTTATCTCTAACCCCATTAACAGGGGGGGGGGAGTTCACTGAAAGTAACTTACCCATAATAGCAATTCAATAGAGGCAAGATTCAGTCAACAGGCTATGACCTGTTGGGAGCCACCTACCACTGTGGCTATGGTGCAGCTACTTGTATTAGAAGGAATATAGAGAATGCCTCCTTATTGTTAGCCATTACAAAAAAAAAAAGTAATTTCCAAATTGCACACAATTGCACACAAAGTAATTTCCAAATTGAAATTGCCCACACAGATTGTTAGCTGTGGCTTGATCTTATTAGGTGATCTAATAATAATGAACATCTATTAATAGTGATCTAACAGTGATCTAATAATAGTGAACATCTATAAATCACTTCTGACAGCATGGCAACGTCATGTCCTGAGCATTAAGCCACAGCTAACAATCTGTATAGGCAATTTCAATAGCCATCATGTTAAGTGGAAATACTATTCCATTGATGACAATGGCGAACTATTATTCTATTAGGCTGCAGCAAACAAAGTCCAACTGATGCTAAAGACAAGGACACATTTAAATCAGTGCCATGGAACTGTGAAAGCAATCCAGACGTGCTTCATCACAGAAGGCTCAAACTCGCTGCCAATCCTGATGAACAGGAAAGTAATGGATATATTCCCGCACAGCCAAAACCATCCTATCTTGCTCAAATTTGGAAACCAAATTCCCATAATTTGTAAATGAAGGCCAATATATATGTCCCAGGATAATGTCACAAGCTCCAATCTGGGTCAGTCACCAGGACCAGAGATTTAATCTTCTGAGCTTTTGGACTCATGATAGAGCCCGTCCTCAGAGAACTTCTCTCTACCAGAATGTATGGACTATTCTATACATTGTATTTATGTGGTGCCTGATTGGGTGTGGTTTTTTATTTATTGATTGGGATGTTGAGGCTATTAAGTCATTGGCTGTTGTTTCCTTGTGCTGCCAAGTTCTTAAGTACCTGATAAACTGGTGGTAAATCAGCACTCCTGTTGACTGATGAGGTTTCAATCACTTCCCTGACTGCTTTTGTTCCTGCACATCCAATAATCTTAGTAGCTGCAAAATTGAATATACTGTATGTTCTTGTTCACTGCAATGTGAGGCTACCAATGAGTTTGGGTTTCCTAGTCTGACCGCTCACTTGTGTTCTTGCAATCTGGTTAGCTTTCTCCACATTTGTCCTACAGAGTCACAGGAGCAATCTGTGCAGGAGATCTGGTAGATTACATTATAAGTATCTCCCATATCCAAGTGATTTTTCCAATGCATGATTTGTCCTCATATGGTAACCTCTGGATGGTGTACAATGCCCACTTGCAAATCTCAGAAGCTGCATTCTATTGCTTCCAAAATATTTTTGATATATGGCAGGGTATGCAATATACCAAGTTTCCCTGAAAATAAGACTTGGTTTTATATTTTTGGGGGTGCTCAAAATAACCACTAGGGCTTATTTTCAGGAAAACACAATTGCAGGGTGATCAGACTGGCTGGGCAACACCCCCCCCCCATGCACACACAAGAGGTGGCAAGTGCACAGGGACCAATGGTGTCCAGAAACAGCTACAGCCCACTGGTCCCTTGGTCAACACACTCTGGGGCTGCATAGCCCACGCAGCACAGGTAAGTTGATTCCCTATCCAAACAGCAGATGGAAGGAGAGATGCGAGGGGTTAGGCAGGGAATCCAGATGCACTGCACAGGCTGCAGGAAAGCTGAGAGTCAGTGGGACAGAGCAGGTGGGCGGCAGCAGATGGAGGCAGAGGTGCAGGCAGAAAACAGGCAATCCCAACTCGCTACGTGGGCTGCAGGCAAGCCGAGGCATACAAAGATGAGCCTCATGCAACCAGCCCACCAACCCTTGGCTTTCTCGTGTCCCATGCAGTGTGTCTGGATTGCCTGCTTTCCTCCCCCCATGCCTCTACCTCTGTCTGTTGCTTGGACAGGGAATCAACTGACCTGTGCTGTGCGGGCTGCAGCTGCTACCAGACATAGTTGGCCCGTGTGTACTCACTGCCTCCTGGAGAATGGCCAGCCCCCTGTACTAGGGCTGAATTTTGGGATAGATTTTGAGATATTAAACACACACTTAAAAATCAGGATAAGGCTTATTTTCAGGGTAGGTTTTATTTTCAGGGAAACACAGTGCTTGATCTTATACCTTCTTTTTTCTTTTCTCTTACTTGCATGTAATAAGTGCTTGTGGGTACCCATTCTTCTTGAATTGTTCATGTTGGTGACTTCTCTCCAGTTGTCTCAAAAGTGCTTTTTTCAAGAGGCAACTGGACTGCCTTGTTTTTCTTTGAAGACATTTTGCTTCTCATCCATTCTTCAGAGCGGAAGAAGCTTCTTCGAAGATCTAGATGACTGAGAATCTCCATAGACTTTTTTCCAGTTGTTTAGCTTGCTGGGTATTACAGTGGGTTGTCACCCTGCCATATAGCGTTCTGACACAACTCTTTTTGTGTGATAGTGGATGGTTATTGTTGAAACTAAGAAAGCATGGAATATTGGTGGCCTTATGATAAACTATGGTTTATCTTCCTGCCTGTTTGCAAACACATCTAAATATGGTAATTGGCTAGCCACTTCTTTCTCCATTGTGAATTCTATGTCTGGGAAGATGGAGTTCACTAGGGTATAAAAGTCTTTTAGTGTATTCCTTTTGATGATGACAAATGTGTCATGCATGTAGTGGCACCAAAATTTAGGTGTGTAGCTTTGAAGTGCATGGTGTTCTAGTTCACATAGAACAGTTTCTGCAATGATTCCTGATATTGGGGATTTCATGTGTGTCCCTTTTATTTGCTCATACATTTCCCTTTTGAATGTAAAGAAAATATGTTGGCAGTACTGGTTGCTCTGACTTTTCTATTTTTTTTTATCCATTACTTCATATGCTAATTGAGGAGGGATGGATGGAAACAGGGACATTACATCAAAAGAAACAGCAGTATCATAGATTCATGAAGGCAATAATTGCCTCAGCAAAAAGGTATATACCTCAAGGATTCAGAAGAGACTACATCCCAAGATGGAATGAAGACACTGAAGGACTCTACCAGACCTTCCTACAGTGTAGTGATCCAGAAATCACTAATGATCTCTTGTATAACTTGGATGCAGCTTAAGATAAGAAGTGGAAACAATACAAAGAAATTTTAGCAAATCCAGCAGGAAAGCTTGGAGCTTATTAAGGAAACTAGGTGGAGCTAGACAACAAATACACAAATACACAATGTCACTTCTAACCAAATAGCCTTTCAAGTTTTGAATTACTCTTCAAAGCTCCAAGGGCACTCCACTCTCATCAAGAAAACACTTTCAGCTTTTCATCAGTTGGGCCAAATGCTTTCTGAGTACTCTTGTCCCTTTCCTATAAAGGAAATCAACACTGCCATTGGTGGTTTTAAATGTGGTAAAGCACCAGTCTTCAATGGCATTTATCCAGAATACCTGATAAACTACGGGAAGTACCCACAGAATTGGATTGGTTAATTCCTCTCAGGTGTAGTTTTCAATGAATCCCACTAGTATTCAACAAAGTTAAAACAATATCACTTCTAAAATCTGGCAAACCACAAGACAGAGGTGAAAGCTACTACACAATTGCCCTTTCCAAGCTTCTACTACAAATTCCTGGAAAGATTCATTATAAACAGAATAGGTCCCATAATAGATGCCCGTGCCTGTCTTCCAATAAGACCAGAGCTGTGTAGATCAGGTGCTAAGCCTAACAGGCTATATTGAAGCAGGATTCCAACAAGGCCTCAAAACCACAGTTGTGTTTGTAGACCTAACTGCAGCATATGACAGTTTGGAAGACAGATTGTTATACAAACTATGCCATATCATCCTCTGCAAAAATATCTGTTGACTAATTAATAATATGCTGAGTGATAGGTTATTTCGGATAATAATGGGGGGGGGGGCACATAAGTAAGGTAAGAAGATTAAACAACAGCCTCCCATAGGGCTCTATAATGGCACTACACAATTTAACTTACACATATTAGATATATCAGTGATAAGGGGATACAAATTTGGATATGCTGATGATTTGACCATAGCAGTACAAGAAAAACACATGGAGGTGGCATACAGCCTTAAGATCTTAAAATCTTGAGAAAATGCTTTACTGACTGAAGGCTCACTCCTAGCACCAGCAAAATGGTAACTACATATTTTCTTAACAACAAATTAGCATATGAAGCCCCAAAGGTTTACTTAAGCAACAACTTACTCCTTTATAATCCCCATCCAAAGTACCTTGGAGTAACATTGGACTGGAATCTCTCCTATAAGATACATCTAGAGAATACAGAGACAAAAATCAACACTAGGAACAACATACTCCAAAAATTATGTGGAACTAAATGAGGAGCTTCAGTGCCACCCTCAGATCATTAGCACTTTGCAGCAGAATACAGTGCCATGGTATGGCGTAATAGATGCCATATAATAAGTTAGATGCCAAACTCAACTATACCACGAGGATTATAAGTGGATGTATTAAAACCACGCTGACTTTCTGGCTTTCTGTTCTGAGATATATAGCACTGCTAGCTTTACAAAAGCAAGATGCACCAATGAGAGAATACAGAAAAATTTAAACAACTTATTTCTACCAGTGCCTACTGATCTTCCTCATTTGTCAGCCAGAAGGCTGAAATCAAGGAAACTCCTACTGGCACTTGCCCAACATTTGCCCAACATCTTTAACATTGATTCCCAATGGAAAGTCAAATGAGGGTTGAAATATACCCTGAATACTGAATACCCTGGCATAGGAAGATATAAAAGACCAGTAAAAAAGGTGCCAGGCTTTGAATTACCATGTCAGCAATGGATAATCCTGAATAGGATTCACACCTCGTATGGCTTTGGCCAGTACCCACTATATAAATGGGGCATAGTATCCTCTCCTCAGTGTGATTGTGAGGTCCCACGTCAAACTGTAGATCACATTGTGACCAGTTGTAAACTAAGGGAATACAGTATATTGGTCCAGTATCTGATTTTTTAAAATATAAATTATGCTGCACTTCAATGGTTAGATGGCCTAGACATTGGTATTTGAACATATAACTTTTTAACGTGTATATTTTATTGTATTTTACTAATTATCTATGTGAAATATTAATCTATATTGTTAGTTCATATATGATATGCCATACGCTAAATAAATAAGTAAATAAATAAGAACAAATTTAGGACAGCAAAAAAGAACAGTGTATTTTGTTGTACCATTAAGAAATTTGCCTAATTATATTTCAACCCTCATTTGTAGACAATATCCTGTCAAAGAGATACACATTACTCGTGCTCATTTATGTCAAATTTTATAAAACCAGCTTTTCCCACAAGTTCTTTCCTTAATGTAATACAGTGTTTAAATTTAGATACCAGGGATTCTCTCTAGACAACAAGTTACTAAAACATCTGCCTTTCCATAAGTGGCTCTATTCTCTGCGATTCCACATGTCCTTTTCTACTTCACCAACCAAAATTGCCCAATCTAAATTTCAGCTCAAGTGTTTGATGGTGTTCATGCTGAGCTCAAACTGTTAGTGCATCCCTGAGAGAATAGAAATTGAAACAGGGTTTAATCTAAAATAGTAAAATAGAATACAGGCTTTCCTTATAAATAAGTAATGTTTTGTATATTTTTATGCACATTTTTCTAGATTTTTCGTGAAGGTTATTAAACAGATACCTAGCATTCAGAAAAGAGATAATTCTAATGCAAATGTCAGCAGCATGTCTATAACATTTATTTATTTATTTAATAAATTTATTTAGCTGCCACTCTCACAAAACATGAAATACTAAATAAAAAACAAAAAAAGATAAAAACTTAAGATAGTGGGAGAGACAACCATCACTTAATATTATATAATCATCTTGCTGAGTCACTATGGGACTCTCAAATTTGATGGAAAAATCACCTCTTGAGTTTTTTATACTGGTATTTGTCTTTCAAGTAATTGCTACAGCCTTCATTATCAAGTCTCTCTTACATTCAGTCCTAATGATATGACATGGAAATGGTTTCGGGTGAATTTCATAGGATATTTTTTTTAATTATTTTGTTTATTTATGGTCCACAACCAAGTCACAGAATTTAAAAATATAGAATATATTGCAATGATTCAGTTACAACCAGAAACATATACTCATAATGACTTATTTTCAGAAGGTGGCTTCATTCTGGCAATTTGATCTAGACACACAAAAAGAAGAATCACAATGATGTTGACTGTAGCATCAGGATAGTATATTCTAGCTTTAAATAATGGAGTTAAACAAATCAACATTGATCATATTTGAATTATTGATTTGATTCAGAATATTGAATCAATTATATTCCAATATCAATCAGATTTGGAAAATGGATTGCAATTTTTTTTCAAATTGAATTTTTCAATTTTTTAAGTAAAAATCTATACAAATGCATGATTTTATTTTATTAAAAAGAACAACACTTTTGCATTTGGAATCATTATATATATATTTTACTCCAAAATTTTATTGACAACAATGTTCAGTTGCTATTAGGTATTACTTATGTTTTTGCATCCTAAATGAAATAATATCCTGGCTCAGAATAGCCATGTTTCAGTTTATAAACTGGTCAGGCTTCACCCCGCAGACCTGAATGAACTACTCAATCAAGTTTAGAATAAAATCCAGAAATTACAGAAAAGTATTTTTATTGAGAAAAGAAACACACACACACACACACACACACACCACTCATAGAATAGATTGTTCAAAGACTCTGATTTCATTCTAGTTTGTATAACAAACTATTGAGTCCCCTCTTTTAAGATGCATTGTAATATATTGGGTACCTTGAGAAACCAATTTTAATGACATTTGAAACATGATTATAAGACTGGTTATAAGATTTGCTGTCTTCACTTCTCAAGTTTATCTCTAATGTGTTAAGGTTTATTGTATACAAAGGACAGATGCTTTCTCATGTGCCTGTCTTTTATGTCTTCATTAGAAGTCCTTCCGAAAGAGTTATTCTATGACAGTTTTTGTAAAAGAAATTGTTTGAATTTAGGAACATAAGACAAGAAAAATTTTTAGTTGTGTGATTAAGAACAAAATCCATCTCATCAGACATTTTTGACTGGTTAATGCAGATTAATTTTGCTAGTCTGGATAGATAATTTTTACAGGATTTTAAAATACAGGAAAATATGATAAACTTTATTATATCTTTGATAATATTGCTGAACACTTGTCTGTTAAATGGGAATTGTAAGACCGTGTTCCATAAATGAGCCTAGGTGGCGCAGTGGTTAGAGTGTTGAACTGCAGGCCACTTCTGCTGATTCAATCTAGCG
>JANHFL010005967.1:24446-35220 GCA_032468155.1 Oxyrhabdium leporinum
GCCAATTGCAGCCTGCAATCCAGAAGCAGATGTTCCAGCCAGCCAAGCTGACTGTGGAATTCTGGGTGTTGAAGTCCACACATCTTAAAGATGCCAGCATTGAGAAATGCTGTAGATAATTTTTTTTAAATGGTGGGCAGCTGCAATGCCAGGCTTTGTTTGGAAGCCTTTTCTCTCACCCAAAAATCAGCCAGGACAGGGACGAGCCTCCTGAGCACAAGCATTGTTCTTATCAGTTGGGGCTTGGTATCTGGTGACAGCCCCATAGTAGTCATTGTAAACTGTGGTGGCTCAGTGGTTAGAATGCAATATTGCAGGCTACCTCTGCCCAAAGCCAGGAGTTCGATCCTGACTGGCTCAAGGTTGACTTAGCCTTCCATCCTTCTGACGTTGGTAAAATAAGGACCCAGATTGTTCGGAGCAATAGGCTGACTGTGTAAACCATTTAGAAAGGGCTGTAAAACATTGTGAAGCGGTATATAAGTCTAAGTGCTAATTCTATTGTGTGTGCAATCTTGTATTCCATCCTTTCCCACTGCATAGCCCGTTCCACAAATTCTAAAAGAGCTAATGAGCCCTCACCCATCAACTTCCATGTCTTCCATTATACCTAGGATGGGTTTACCCAGGGCTCTGATTTTCCAATTCTCGGATCTTGATTTTTCCCCATCCCAACAGAAGATCTTCTCAGTGATTTAAACATCTCTAGCTTCTTAGCAGCAAAAAAGAATTCCTTTGTTTGGCTTGCATTCCCTTCCTTTCCCTGCCTTGTTTTTGGCCAATGTCCTTGTCCCCTCTCCTCAAAAAATTGGCCCTCTGGTTTTGTTTTAAGACTTGGTCTGGGCAGAGTAAAGCTTTCTTTGTTAGTGTCCAGTGAAGGCAATCAGCCCAATGGTGGGGTTGAACCCTCTAGGCCTGGGCAGGATTTCAGATGTCCTCTTCCTAGTTTCTATATAGATATCTGAAAAAGGGTACCACTTTTCCTCCTGATTTTGTCTACGGCAGGGGAGTCTAACCTTGACAACTTGAAGATGTGTGGACTTTTAACTCCCAGAATTCCCTTCAACTCCATGCTGGCTGGGTTTAAGTCCACCAGTCTTAAAGTTTGCTAAAACCTACTTTAATGGGAGGATAATAGCTATTACCGATAATTCTGGGAATTCATATATCTTCAAGTTGCTGAGATTGAGAAACACTGGGATAAATTGATATGGTAAATCCAATACTTTATGGCAGGGGTGTCAAACTCCATTTCATTGAGGACCGCATCAGTGTTGTATTTGACCTCCGGGGGCCAAGGCGGGTGTGGCCAGTATGGACGGGGCCAGCTCACCGTCACTCGTGTTGGGGGTGCCTGTGGTGGCCTGAGTGCTCTGCCAGCGAAAACGGGCTCCTGAGCTCCGTTTTCGGCTGGCATGGCCTCCCGCAACCCTTTGCCAGCAGTGCAGCCCTCCCAAGCTGTTTTCACTGGCAGAGACCGTGGCAGCTGAAAACTCAGTAGCCCATTTTCACTGGCAGAAGCACCGTGGATCGGTCCACTGTTTCCAGGCCGGCCCCGTGGGCCAGATCTAAGTAACCCACGGGCCAGATCCAGCCCCCGGGCCTTGAGTTTGACACCCCTGCTTTATGGGCTTGGTGTTCACAGCCGCCTCAAGTCACATTTTAGCCTAGCATATAGTTAGTTAATTCAGTGTGTCATGTGAACCCAAGTTAATTCAGTGTATGATGTGAACCCAAGACATTCACATTAATGCAGAGCTTCTTTAACGAACTATGCCCATTTCTGGAAGTAGATCATCACGTGTCCAGCCGCGGCATTCTTAAATTAGGTCTCACCTGGAAGAACAAAATGTGCTGTGTGACATGTCTGTCCTTGAGAAATATGCAGAAAACGGTTCAAAGTTTGCAGATATAGAACCAACACTGAGCAAGAAAGTTTTTAAGTGAGTTTTGCAAGTTTTACAACCAAGCCGCAGTTGTTCAGTGAATCTGGTTTCCCCATTGACTTTGCTCGTCAGAAGGTCGCAAAAGGTGATCACATGATCCCGGGACACTGCAACTGTCATTAATACATGCCACTTATCAAGGGTCCTAATTTTGATCGCGTGACCAAGGGGATGCTACAATAGTTGTAAGAGTGAAAACTGGACCCAAGCCACTTTTTCCAGTACTGTTGTAACTTCAAACTGTCACTAAACAAATGGTTGTAAGTAGAGAACTACCTGTACATACCTTTGGGGAAATAATTATTGCACCGATGAGCTTTGGATGAACTTTTTCCCCCTAGTAATCTTAAAATACTTCCAGCTTTATTCCCATGAATGCTGGTTAACTGACCTCAATCTCTACCAATTCTTAGTAACTTATTGTTTAAAGTTTGCTTGACACATTGACTCATAAGCCAGCCGTGTCAGGTAGGTTCACCTAGCTTGCACACTAAGAGATGCCTTGGTAGCTTATCCAGTGTGATATACGATCGCAGCCTGGGATCTTACAAAGAAGGCAAAGAGTTTTGACTTTTAATTGCTAGATTGTGTAATTCCAAATATGGGGACACACCATTGTTCTCTTTTTTCCCTTCTTTCTAACAAGCTTCAGGGAATCTTTTGCAGAAGCAAATATTTCTATATTTAAGCTTCCGATTGTTAATACATAGAACAGGAGTGTACAGGTAGTCCCTGATTTATGACAATTGAACCCAAAATTTCCATTGCTAAGCAAGGCTGTACCCCATTTTATGACCTTTTGTGCCAATTAATCATGCGGTTGTTAAGCGAACCTGGCTTCCCCCATTGACAGCTGGGAAGGTTACAAATGGTGATCACGTGACCCCGGGACAATGCAACTGTCATAAATACATGTCGGTTGCCAAGTGCCCAAATTCTGATCACATGACCATGGGGATGCTGCAATGGATATTCGTGTGAAAACTCTTCATAAGTCACTTTTTTCATGCTGCCGTAACTGAACTGTCACTAAACAATTGTTGTAACTCAAGGACTAGCTATACCATACCAAGTTATTGCAGAGTCACATGGGCTTATTCTCAAAATCTTCAGTGCAATGAAAGTTCCTCTAGATATTGCTATCAAACAGCAAGTTGCAACTGGCCAAAGGTGAAATAAACACATGAGGATCAAAGGTACTAACTGCATTAATTAGCTTGAATTCAAGTTTTTTCTAGCTCCACCCATTTCTTTGGTGCTGGGTCTCTGGTTTGTCACTTAAAATTAAAATAAACCCCTGAAAGTCCCTAAAAGATTGGGTGTATTTGTAAGCCTTTCAAATCCTCTTATCTAAAAACGAAACTTGTTCCAAGTTGTTCTGTTCCATCAGCCATGTTTTTTCCTAACTTTTCTGATTAAGAGTTCTTGAGAATTCCTAGTGCCTGCCACCATTTTTTTAAATATCTGAAGTTGTTCTAATAGAATAATTCACTTGAAAGCTTGCTCAGTCAAATTAATTTACATTGGGTTTTCATGCCAACAGTTTGAAACAAAATACCTATCAAGATTTCCTTTGGGGCTCTTAAAAGGTTATTGTACCCTACCGTGTCTTTTATTTTATTTTTTTTGCCTTTGAAATTTGCATATTGTTATTACTAAATTTGAAGATTTTTTGTTTTGTTTTTTTGGCAAGCTACTCCAGAGAAATTGGGATCAGAAAAACAGCTTAGTAATCAAATTACATGTGCATAAGAAAAAAAATCCTGCCATCAACTTTATATTCTGAAAGAGAAAGTTAAATCATGAGACAAAAACAGGAAGAGGTTGAAGGTAATTTTTCTCCTTACTAGAATGTCTCAAAATATTCAGATGAGCAGCAGATCTGTAAGGCTATAAAAAGCATTTAGAAAAACTGGGGTCCCATCCGTTTTCTGCTCTACTCCTTTAGTTTTAGAAAAGAAAGAATCTCTTTTAAATTAGAAGTCACAAAAGGCCACGGGCCTCTGAATCCAAGCTGATAACCAGCCTCATAGTCCCAGCCAGCCAGCTGTAGGACAACTGAATGTCAACAACAAAAGGAAGAAAATTGGCACCGAACAGATTGTTTTGGTACAAAACCACAGGCAAGCTTTAGGCAATAATTCAATCAAGTCCCTTCTATCACTGGCAGCTTTGACTCCTCCAGCTTCCAAATGTTGTTGGACTGCAGCTCCCTGCCAGGATAGGTTACGTAATTTCTTAAGAATTTAAGACACAACATCCACCGAGTTCAACATTCTGGCCCTTAGTTCTTAAAAACCTCTCCCTGTGTTCATGCAACATGTTTGTCACGGTTTATGGAATTAGCATTAAACAATAGCTTGAATTAAAGACATGCACCAAGTTTGCACACTGCATTCAAGTTTAAAAGGCTGCTGGCCGCCAGTTCACAGTATTGAGTGCGCACAGCTAAAGTCTTTGCTGCTTCTAACCAATCTCCCTCCTTTCAAGGGAGGTACATTCTTGGAAGCACATTATACCCTTGTTTGTCTGTTCTCTTGTTAGTTGTCCAGTTCTGTGTAAAGATCAGACACAGGAGATATTGGAGGGGTGGGTTCTAACATGGCAAAGTTTGAATAAATAATTATCAAGCACTTAAAACAGTAAACTGCCGGGTAAGACTTTAAGGAAGTATCTTCCAGGCGCCTGAACTCATCAGGATGTGTGTTCAATGCTGGTTGCAAAACTGAAAGTTAAATGTTATTTAAAAAGCACTGGGCAGTTCATGCACATCTCTATATAGCAAACATCAAAAGGGATACAAAACTCGAGTGGGTTACGAGAAGAGCTGTCGAATAACTGGTGTGGAAACCAACCTCTTTGAGGTATGGTTAGAAGAGCTGGACATATTTACTTTCCAAAAGAGGCCGAACAGGAGATATAGTGGTCTATAAATATCTAGAAGGTTGTGGAGTGCAAGAGGGGGAAGGCAGAGCTCTACTGAAACTGAAGGCAGGATAAGGGCCAATTAAGTTGAAGTTAAAAGGAAGACACTTGAGGTTGAACATCTAGAAGAATTTCTTGAGAATAAGAGGTGATGGTGACTGCCCACTCATGAAGGTTTTTGAACAGGAGTTGGGTGATCACCAAATACAGGTAGTCCTCAACTTACGACCACGATCGAGCCCATTGAGACGTTTGTTAAGTGAATTTTGCCCCATTTTACGACCTTTCTTGCCACAGTTGTCAAGTGAATCACTGCCACTGTTAAGCTGGTAACACAGTTGTTAAGTGAATCTGGCTTCCCCATTGACTTTGCTTGCCAGGAAGTCACAAAAGAAAAATCACATGACCGCATCGTAAGTGAGAGTTCGTTGCCAAGCATCTGAATTTTGATCAAATGACCATGAGGATGCTGCCCTGGTCGTAAGACTGAAAAATGGTCACAACTTTTTTCAGTGCCGCTGTAACTTTGAATGGTCACGAAATGAAATGTTGTAAGTCGAGGACTATCTGTAGAGGTGGCTTAGTAGATTCCTGCACTGACTAAAAGGTTGGGCTTCATGACTGCTAAGGTCCCTTCAACATTCAGTACATGATCCTGTCCATCATCCTATTGACGAAAAAAATCGATAGTCCTTGACTTACGACCACAACTGGGACCAGAATTTCCATTGCGAAGCGAGTCAGTTGTTAAGTGAGTCATGCCTGATATTAGATCCTTTTTGTCACAGTTAAGTGAATCACTAACATTGTTAAGTGAAACTGGCTTCCTGCATTGACTTTGGCTTCTTGGAAGCCAGTTGAGAAGGTCGCAGATGATAATCACAAAATTCCAGGTCACTGCAGTTGTTGTACCGGGGCCCAAATTTTGATCACATGACTGCGGGGATGCTGTGACAGTTGTGTGAGAATGGTTTGAGAGTCATTTTTTTTAGCGCCGTTATAACTTTGATCACTAAATGAATGGTTTTTAAGTCAAGGATTACCTGTCAAAATATCAATTCTAAAGAACAGCATACCTGTTTAAAACTGCATAGGATGTTATCTCACCTTTTTACAAAATTAGTCCATTTTCTTGATTTCTTCCACACAACGAACTAACAATCGGTCAAGTCAAACAAAAACCTAGTTTAAATGTGATCGATGTGTAGGTCAGTGGGTTGGCTCACTTGATAAAGAACTATTCTGGCAAAAGACAGACGTCAATTTCTTATTCTGAATTTTCCCATCACTATTTTTAAGCATCTGCATCTGGACTTCAACTCCCAGAATTCCCCATCCACCATGACTGGGAATTCTGGGACTTGAAATTTAAACACTCTTCACGTCGCCAAGGTTAAAAATGGGATTGAAACAGGACTGAAATAGTTTTCCAAATACATTTGTTTTTTGGCACATTGCTTAAAGGACAAGGTTGACTGGAACTAATAACTTAAAGAATGCTAGTTTGAGCCAAATTACTGGGGAAGCTGCCATAGAGACGGCTGTCATCCATTTTTTATTGCAGCTTCTCATGTGGAATGAGAATAAGACTCAGGGAAGGCATCTGAAAAGTAGAATGCAGAAATTCCCCGGTGCCAGGAGACTTGACAGCCAGCAACAGATGGGAGTTCTTTAGCTTAGAAGAAGATATGAGGGAAGTATCATTCAAGCTTCTGAGATTGTATCTGTTGAATAAAGAATGGCCAAGTTTTTCTGTCTTCCATACAACTAGAGACCACTCAATGAAACTGACTAGCAAATTTAAAACTGAGGCAACTAAGCTTAGTCCTCAACTTACAACCATCCGTTTAGCAACCGTTCAAAGTTACAACAGCACTGAAAAGTGATTTGCAACTGGCTCTCATACTTATGACTGTCACAGCACCCCCCAGTCACATGATCAAAGTTCAATTGCTTGGCAATTGGCATGTATTTACGACGGTTACAGCATCCCAGGGTCATGCGACCATCATTTGCATTTGGACTACCAAAGTCAATGGGAAAAGCCAGATTTATTTAACAACGGCAGTGACTCCTTTAACCATGAAAATAGAGGTTGTAAAATTGGGCCCAGCTCACTTAACTGTCTTACTTAGCAATGGAAATTCTTGTCCCAATTGTGATCGTAAGTCGAGGACTGCCTGTATGCTGCCCAAACTATGGTGTCAGCTGCTAACTTAGATGACTTCAAAAAGGGACTAAATAAATGCCTAGAGCAGCAGCTCCCCAACCTTTTGGGCACCAGGGACTGGTTCTTTGGAGAGATGTTTTTCTGTGGCCCTGAGGGAGCATGGTTTTGCATGCTGCCTGCATCCCACAGATGGGGTTTTGCTTGCTTGCGTGACCCGGTTTCCGGCATGCTGCAGCCCCCTGCTGGTCCAAGGACTGGGAGGGTGGGGACTCATGGCCTAGAGGACAGGAATATCAAGTTACCAGCAACGAGGTTGCTTCGCCAAGCACAATACTCCACCCCTTAGCACCAAGTGCACGGGAGCAAAAATGGAAAAAGGTTGCCTTGAACCTTCTTTACTTGTGGTCTTCCTAAAAGTATCTGATGCACCGCCAGATGAAAGAGAAATGCTGACTAGATTAGCTTAGGTGTGATCTCAGATTCTTTTCAAATATTTTAACTATCTTTCAGAAATAGGCAAAATATTTGGATGTTTTTCATAACTACTCATTAATGTCCCTTTACAGTAGCCATTTCTGTGACAAGCTGAATGCTGAAAGACAGGCAGTTGCAATAGTTTTGGCTATTCCCAACGCAGAACTGATGGAATCACTCATTCTCTTCTAATGGATACACAGAGCTAAGAACCTGGAATACAAGTCCTTATTGTAGTTACCTTCTGTCACATTAGCCAACAAAGAGCTGAAATCCAGCAACATCTAGAGCGCTACTATTTTCTCAACAGATATAAAAAAAATCAAGTTAAACAAAATAGTACCTCTCCAATTTCATTTTGGAAAGCCATCTACACAAGCAGGGAACATACGAGCTGGGAACTGTGGCTCTCCAACGATGCTGAATTAAAGCACTGGGCTTCCCTAATTGGCCTTGCTGGTGGGTTTCTGGGAACTTTCATTCATCTTCATCATCATCATCATCATCATCATCATCATCATCATCATCATCATCATGAGAGCTGATGCTGCTGTTTTCACTTAAGATACCAAATCCTGCTAAAAACCTCTGGGAAATCTAACTTTCCTTTGATCTTTTTTCAGCAGCTAATCTCCCACACCTCCCCAAACATTAACAAAAGTTGATACTCAGAACTAAGTTAGAAACAAATAACTTGGAGTGATGGGCGTGTGTTTACAAGATTATAAGTGACTAAACCCTATGAGTGAGCAACACAAAGTAGCCATGAATCCCCCCCCACCCCCCAAGCACACCCTGTATCCTCCGGATCAATTGGGACTATTAATCCCAAAATTCCTAGTCTACCAGAATTTCAATACAAGTTGGGGAAAAAACTGCCCCAAACCTAGCTCCCTGTTCCTCAGACATGCACCAGAGGGCACTCACAACACACATTTTGGGAATCAGCTGCCTCAAGGGAGTCAAAGCCCAAAGTGAACCCCACCCATCCCCCAAAAAACAGGCAAGACATATATTTTTTTTCATCTCCTGCACAGGATTTTACTGCACTGTGGAATGTGATGATATATCAAGGGAGGGAGAGAGAACAAAAAACAAAAAAAAAGAGAAGGGGCATAAGAATCCCTCTCTTCAAAACAAAGAGATGAGCAGGAGCCAATATTAACATAAATATGGTAAGGGAGAAAAGGGAAATGCTGCCATGGGAAGAGGAAAGAGAACGAAGCCCGTCTGGGCAAAGTTCAGTCCAAAGTCTATGGCAAATCCCAAGGGCTGAGATCGGTGGCTAGCTTGGGAGGAGCCAGTCTAGGGTCTCCCAGCCACTCCACCTCTGAGATCCTGTCACTTTAAAAAACAACAACAACTCCCATAAAGGAAGGGTATCCAGAGTTCAAAGGCACAAGACTAGCGACGCCCCGCCCCCTTTTAGACCCCCGATACTTTCTTCCCTTTGCAGCCCAGGAAGTTCTAGTTAACACTACTACGCTGCGTCCATATGCTGTTGCACCCGGTTTGGGAGGGCCATGAAAAGGCTTCCACGAGCGTCTCCCCCCCCCCTTCCCTTCCCTCGAACTCGTATGAAGGTCCTGTCCAATGTGAGAATGCCGGAGGGCGCGGGGAGGGATAGCCCGTGAGAAGCACCGAGGCACTCTCTTCGAAGCTGCAAAGTTCGCAGGTTGCACTTCGGGGTGGAAGCGGAAGGGGCGCGGGGGGGGGGGGGGTTTCCCACGCGTCTCCTCGGTTCGCAACGCTTCCCCAGCTCGGAGAGCGCGCCTGCCGCGGTCGGGGGGCGGGGGGAGTGCCTCCCTCTGGCGGGTCGTCGAGGCACGTCGGCGGAGGGCCTCGGGTCCCCGAGTGGCGAGCCGCACTCCTTTCCCTGCCGAGAGGCCCTTCAGTAGGCCGGGACCTGGTGGGGCTGCTGCTGCTGCGGTAGGAGCTGGCAGCCGCTGTTGACGTGGCTGAGCACTTTCTGCTTGAGCTGCGCCACCTGCTCCCGGAGGAGGTTGGCCGTCGAGGCCAGTTCGGTGTTCTGGTTCTTGAGGCTCTTGACTTTTTCTTCCAGGCGGGAGATGCGCTCCAGCTTCCGCCGCCGACACTTGGAGGCCGCGATGCGGTTGCGCAGCCGCTTGCGCTCTGCCTTGATGCGCTCCTGGGTGTCCATGTCGATGGGCGACAGCGGCGGGCTGTCGCCGAAGCTCGCCACCTCCGGCACGATCTGAGGCTCGTCCTTGAGCGACGACGGCGGCTGCAGCCGAGGGTGCGCCTGGTAAGCCCCCTCGGGCGAAAAGCCGGCCGCGCCGGAGAACGTGCTCAGGTTGGCGTACACCGGAGGCTCGACGGGCGGAGGCTGTTGCTGCTGTTGCTGCTGCTGCTGGGCCAGGCTGGCTGTTGGCGGCAGCTCCCCGCCGACCGGGCCCGCGTTCCCCAGCTGGTTCTGGTTGTGCAAGTCCTCCAAGGCTTTCACAAAGCCGGCGGCAAATTCCTGCTCGTCGGGGGCGCCGCCGCCGCCGCCGCCTTTGGGAAAGTGGAACTGGGTGCCGCCGCTGGTCGGCGTCGTCGTCACCAAGCCGTTCGACTGGATGATCAGGCGCTCCAGCTCCGGCGAGGCCAGCTTAAGAAGGCCCAGATCCGGGGAAGTCAGAAGCGTCTGGTTTTCCCCTGGCGGCGGCGGCGGCTGTTGCTGCTGCGCGGAAGGGGCGGCATGGCCGGAGGGCGCCTTCAGGCCAGACACCACCGTATCGCTCAGGGCCAAGGACAAGCCGTCTTTTTTCATCATGGTGCCGTCGAAAAAAGGCTGCTGGAAGTTGCTGCTTCGAAAGGAAGGCGCTCTCGTCGATGCCGCCAGAGCGATCAACACATCGTCATGGTAGAAAGGTATTTCCATCCTCTTCCCCCCCGCAGGCCGCGGAGGGGAGGTAGCCACCTATGGTCTCCGCAGCGGAGCGCTCGGGAATGTGGGACGGGGGAGGGCCCCCAGTTGCGCGCCCGACGTGAGAGGAGGAGCGTCAGGCTTCTCCCCGGACAGCGCTTTGTTAAGACGACGGCGCCCAGGGTCGAACCTCGCCACCTTCCTCCTCGCGCGCGTTCAAGACGCTCGCCTTTCTCGGGGAGGTCACTTTATACCTTCCGCCGGCCCGATGAGCTCACCGTACCCGCCTCCCATTGGCTGAAGATGACGTCTGGGATAGCTGCTTTGCATGGAGGGCGGGGCCTATGTGGAACTGCGTCCAGCCGCCGCCGCCTCCTCCTGCTCCTCCTC
>JANHFL010005969.1:0-16289 GCA_032468155.1 Oxyrhabdium leporinum
TTTATTTATTTATTTCTTTAAACTTTTATACCGCCCCATTCCGAGGACTCGGGGCGGTTCACATAAAAATATAAAAAAAAAATATAAAAAATATCTTTTTGTGAAGTCTTTTGTAGAACTCTTCCTGCTTATTGTTTGGAGCATGTATTACAATCAAAAGAATCTGTTTCTGGATTAGCACCTCCACCATTAATATTCTCCCTTCTTCATCTGCATATATTTGTTTGGTTTTTACTGGTTCTCTAACTTATAGTGCCACCCCTCTTTTCTTTTGATGTGCTAATACTGAACGTAGTTTCCTGATTTTGGGGTATTCCAATAACTTGCCATGTTGTTTTTTTAATATGCACTTCTTGAAGACAAATTATATCCAATTTTAATCTTTGCAGTTTTGTGAAAATTCCCTATCTTTTCATCTATCTTCATCTCCCCCATTTCATTCTTAATCTCATAGTGGTTTTTTGATATAGCTTCCTGACTTGGTCATGGCTTCTTGGATCGATAGTAGCATCGCTTGCATACTCTGAAGGGAACTTGTTTTCTCCAGACCTAGCATGCTTTCTATCAATCTTTGATTGGATGGGCTTGATTCTGCTGCTGATGTTGCTGATGAGGGTGTAGATGTGGCTTTCTTTCCTATCTTAGACACATCCGATATACTTGTCATCTCTAATATTCAGGAAGGAGCTTGTAAAGGGGGGAAAGACAAAAAGGTTATATCTACACAATGAAAGGCTATTTCCCACACTCCCAGGTGTACCTCCTTCAATTCTCTGGTATTGTATCTGTAAAAATATACCCACAATCTAAGATTTCCAATCACCACTATTTAACAAAAAATATATCTTTAGTCTACAGTATTAACAGTCCTATCAAGTCCGTTAATTACTTGTAGATCCCTTAAGGGTAGGTGCTTCCTCTATTCTTCTTCCTCCATCAGTCAAATTCATAATCCGCATAGGTCTGTCCACACTGCTATTTGTTATAGTCCTTTTAAGAATTAAAATGTATAATCCACCAAGGCCCCAAAGCCCATCAGGTCACTGAGCTTTCATTTCAGAGCAGTACCTAGATAAAAACACAATTTCCAAGTTCACAAAGGATACTTCCCCTTCTTTTTTTCACTTTTCCACAGCACAAGCTGCTTGATGTCTTCACCAATTGTCTCTCGATATCTCCAGTCTTTATGGAACTTTATAGATCTAGCAACAGTCACTTCCTCTTCTTACAGTCTCTTCTGGTCAGTAGATGGTGCCCTTACTCTCTTTTACATGCTCAAAAAGTTTCTCCTTAAGCGTTCCAAAACCAACGTCAGTCCAAAAAGTACTAATCAGTCCAATAAGTAGTAATAAATATATTCCTAATAATCTTCCAATATTTAAAGTTCTTTCAAGGTAGTTGGTCTGGGCTTTCCTTTAATCAAGCTTAATTCCTTTATGGTCATTTCTCCCATTCTTTTCTGGATCTGTCAGTAGCTCTGAAAGCTTAGTTGCTGCTATTTTCAGGAAGCAGAGATCCTGCTCCCCCCTTTTTATTGAAAAAACTTTTCACGAAGTTTTTAATATTAAATCAGGATAGATTCATTTGCAGAAAGTTTTTCACCCAATACAGCAACGTTGTTCTTTGATTTTTCCCTGTCACAGCTTCGGGTTGGCCATGTTGACCATCTTCTCTTCTGTCGGCTCCAAGGGATTTCCCCTAGTTCTAGCAGGAGATTGCCTTTCTCCACGAAGTTTTCGGAGCTTCCCCTCTATCTTCGTCAGCCCCTCCAGGGTTAACTTTGACCATTGAAGGTCTCCAGACAGGTGAAATCGGATGGGAATAACGGAGCTCCATTTCCACAATCCGCTTTACTGTGACATCACTACTGGAAGTCCTTTCCTGTCCCTTCTTGATGCTCAAATGCGAAAGGGGAAATATTTCTCGTCATCCTCATCAAAGGATCGGCTCGCAGTGCCTCTGCCAGCAAAAATGGAGCTTGGGAGTGCTGCACATGGCCTCACAAGCTCCATTTTCAGCTGCAACGGCCTCCCGCAATCCTCTGCCAGAGAAAATGGAGCTCAGGAGGCTGCACACAGCTCTCCTGAGCTCCGTTTTTGCTGACAGAGTGCTTGGAACACCACAGGAATGCCTGACATGAGTGATGTTGAGCTGGCCACTCCCATCCTGGCCACTCCCAGGTCAAACACAACCCTGAAATGGCCCTCAATGAAATAGAGTTTGATACCCCTGCATTAATTTATTGGTTGGAGTCAATAAACAAACAGTATCATATTTAAGATTTTAGTTTGCAATATGAAGCAATATAATACTACTTTTCAAGGCTGCATGAATTATATCATTAGAATTATGCAAATGGAATGTATCATTTTTTTACGATCAGAAATGATGCCTGATGATTTCCTAGGACTCTGTCCCTGAACTCTTGAAATACTACTTACAATTCTATGCATATGTTTTTTACAAAAGACCTTTGAGTTTGTGAATATGTATGGTATGTGTTTATCTGCTATCCTTTCAACTCTTTGCTGTGTTTATATATAGATGACAGAATAATTGAATACTTATATTGCATTTGTGCAGAATCAGATAATTTATTACAGCAGCTCTGTATATTTTGCAAGCTCAATGATGGTAAAAGATGCAGCTGTTTTAATGAGTTGCAGATAGTTGCTGTGATATATTCCACTGCATTCTGAACCATCTCTTCCTAATTTAATACAAAATATTTAAAGTCTATTGTGGGAAGCCCCCCCGCCCCTGAAGAATGAAATATTAAAAGAATGAGAGGAATATTAAATGAGGAATATTAAAAAGGCAGGATATTATGTTTTCCCCAATGGGAGAAATGGAGAAACATGCTCTTAAGGGAGACAGAAACCAGCCCCAGTCTCTCTGTCCCCCAAGCAGAAACTGAGGAAGCTTTTAGAAATGCAGATTTGGTAATCCATTCAAGACAGGATATTTTGAAACTCCTTGGCAGAATGGTAGGATTAGAAAGCAGTCACTCACCCAGGATCCAACACAGGACAAAAGCCATTAGCCACAATAGGAATTGCCCAACACCCTTTCAATACATAAGCCCTTTCATTGAACCACCCCCAGAACAGTCCAAACTTCAAAGTCACAGAAACCTAGAAACTCAGATAAACAATAAGCCAAAGGCTGACCAGATTAGCTCAGACAAGCAGCTAGGATTTGCATTTTCTGTTTGGCTTATACAGCCAGCCATGACCCTACATAACCCCTACATGACCCCATAGGAATCTGACAACAGCCAATTAAAGGACTTATTCTTGCACAGGAACAGGAAGCTCAAATACAAAGCCCAATATGCTGACTCTGTAAACCACTTAGAGAGGGCTGTAAAGCACTGTGAAGTGGTATATAAGTCTAAGTGCTATTGCTACCTCAAATCTTTCTCTCTAGTTTGAACTGGATCTGCTACTTATATCCAGAGGGGAAAGAGAATACCCAAAGATTTCTCTGAGCATCATGGTTGTAAAAAAAAAAGGCTATATAAATGAATAGTGCAACTGAACCACAAATAAATCTTCACTGCAGATTTAGGTGAAGTCCTGATTCCTGACATCCAAAGCTACTTCTGAACTAATGCAGAGTTCTTTGAAAGCATCCATTGATGTCTTTTTGGTGCCAGGGCACTACTTTTGATTTAAGAGCTCACATTAGATCGATGTGTGTATGTGGGGGGCATATGCGTTATTAATGTATGGTAGTTTTCTCTTTTTATTTTACTATTATCTTTAAAATGTTTAGGAATCAGAAATTATTGAGCAGATTAAAAATGCACATGCACGCAAATAAATTAGGTATCCTCTTTTGACCTAACTTACCCCTGCGTTATACAGATAGGACTCAGCTGCTTCGGTGGGCAACAATCACGCTCAATGGACCAGGCTAAGATACTGCGAAACTGAACGGAGGATTTGCAATAGATCTTTCAGAGGGGATTCTGGGCTGTCACTTTGCAGCCCATTCTCGGCGCTCACCCGAGCGCTCCTGCACTATACTTCGGCATCGTCCTCAACACTGGAGGGAGACAGAGGCCGTCTTTTGCAAAACGTTTCACGCCGCCGACTTCTGACCCGTCAGCAGGCGCTCTTGCCTTAGTCGAGAAAGCAAGAAGGGCTGCAACGAAAGAGTCCGCCTGAGCTTGAAGAACACTCTTTCCTTACTTACCATTCGGCCGGCAGCCCGCCTGAGGGCTCCGACTCTAGTATCGAGGGCTCGGCGTTCACCCGCCAAGAGGATAGGTCAAGCCTCCAAGGAGCGTCCAGCTCATCAGAGGGAAGCATTGGAATCAGGAGCGCCGCGACTTTCTCGACCTGCCGACTCCTTCCCCGGACTACGACTTTTTCGACCTGCCGACTCCTTCCCCGGACTACGACCCGACGGCTGCCTCATTCCTTCTTCACTTTCTCTGCGCCCGAAGAACAAGGGTGCGTCTGCTCAGGGGTGCTCTTCGACTGGAACCGTTCCTGCCTAAGGGAGACACAGGCGCTGGGTTTTCTTATCCAATCCCCCCCCCCCGCTCCCCGACGCGAGGGCAGAACCTGCCCGTGTGAGGACTCAGGAGAGTGGAAAAGCTCTCGGAAGCGACGCGCAGGACCCGAGCGTGAAGCCGAGACACGACGCCAATCCCGACTCGGCGGGGCCGTTTGGGATTTGACACCTCGTTTAGCCAATAGAATCTATTGGCGATGCGTCCAGAGCCTTACAAAGCATCCTAAGAGAGCCGCGACCTTCAGACGGGAACCCGCTTTCCATTTCCCCCCTCCGTTTCAGCTTCAGCCCAACTGATCGTCGTTGCTGTCTCGTGGGAAGAAAAGAGGAGATCCTGTCGAACGTGGCTGTCTAGTAAGAGGGAGGCGAGAGGCCAGCCCTTTGGAGAAGTACGGCAGCAGGCCTCGGCTGAAGGAAGACTTTTGCCGGGAAAAAGCAGTCGGCGGGTGGAAGGGAGAGGAGCTCAAAGGGTCTCTCTGTTGAGAATTCGGCCGAGATGAAATAACGGAGCGTGGGGATGCCTCTATGCGCGCTTGGACCCACGCGCACCCACTCCCGCGGAGTTTCTTGCCTTCCCTCGGAGGATCGGAGCGTCACTGGTCTCTGAGAAGGTGGGAAGCAGCCCAGGCTGCGCTTCTAACTTGTCTTTTGCTCTGCTGCCTGCTCTTTTCTGCGTTTTGTATGGTTGCGTTTGGGAAATTGGGTGAGCACATCGGTTCCTGCCCCCGAACTACCTTCTCCACTTTGTCTCCTGATTTATTTCCGAGCAATAGAAGACTGCTCTCCTCAGAAGACTGAGAAACAACGGCTGCAATACTTTAATAATCATTTAATAACAAGTAACCCTCTCGCCATCTGAAGTACCCATTCGCCGCCGCCTCCAGCTACCTTTTGCCCTTGACACCCCCTTCGCCCCATGCCACTGGATGTTGAAGACGGATTGGGAATTGTAAGCAATGCAAGATCGATAAAGCTGGAATCTCCAGCCGGGACGTGGAGGAGGTTCGCTAGGTAGTTTCTTAAAGAAGCGGGTCTGCAGGTAAGTAAGTAAAAGGGTCTCAAGCGGCGATTTCATCCATCGATGCCCTGGTCTCGGGAGCAACCCCTCTCCCTATTCAGAGGCACAAGTTAAGGTGAATAATTATGTTTTTTAATATCCAGTCATTCCCTTTTTTCATAGTTTTTTTTTTAAACAAAACCTCCAAGTGGTGAAAAGATAGGTAGGGCTGATCTTGTTTATGGTAGATGTTTTAAAGTGCTGTGGTTAATCCATCCCTGGGGAATGCTTAAATTGGCGTAGTTATTCTGCAATCCTTGGTCTGGAACAGGGTGTGTATGGACCCTGCATAGGGACTGAGGGAAGGTGGACAAAGCTGTAGCTCTCTGTTACCCTGGTAGATTCACTTTCTGAGCAATCACTCCCCTTAAACTGGAAAATACATTGAAAGGAGCTGTCTAGATTTCAACATTGTTGGCAGGGCTGGGCAGGGAAAGCACGTCAAAAAATTTACAGAAACGCAAGACTTTAGTGTTTGCAACAAAAATCAGTTAATACATTCTACCTTTATTGGTGTAACACTGAAGGAGTTAAGATATATCTATGGGTGACAAGCCTTCTTGCTAGGCATTGTACATTGACATTCTTGTGTTAGCCATTGTTCTGGATTTGTTAGTGCATGGGGTGGATTTCTCTACAGGGCATGTTTGGTCTTGAAAGAGATCCACTTCTTCAGGAGTCAGTTGTGAAAGAACCACAGCTACCCTCATATTAAAGTGATTTCATTTTGGTTTGGTGTATATGGAAATTGAAACATATTTGATAAAAGTGCAAGGAATTAGGAATTTGCTTTTGAATATTTTACTCTGTTAAAGTGGGGTTAAATTGGTTTGGAAGATGAACTCTGCAATTTTATACTGAGTTACATTAATGTCTGGAAGTAAGTATTGTTTTTTTTGAAAAATAAAATTTAATTTGTATTAATTAGCCCATTTATGCTTGATAGTATGTGTTGACTATATGTATCAAGTCTTTTTTTTGAGAATCTGACCCTACCTGTTTCTTATTATTTGAGCCTTCATTTTTCTTTCCCTACTTAGATAGATAGCAATCTATGCAGGTGAACTGTCTGTGAGAAAGATTAATTTCTTTAGTAACTCCTTTCATAATGAGCAAGAGTGAAAACTTCCAAGCCTCATATATCCTGATATTTTAATTTTGTTTGGATACCAGCTACTTTCATAGATGTCTTAAATGAGAGGTTGAGGAGTCCAGGAATTGTTTTAGGAATGTATCTGTGAGAAATAAAAACGTTTATGAAGTATAATGCTTACAACTTAAGTTCTTGTATAAATGTTGACATTGCGATATATTTTCCTCATTTTCATGGGTCGACTACGTAACAGTGTAGTGTAGTGTAGTGTAGTGTAGTGTAGTGTGGGATGGGATAGGATATAGTGTAGTGGAGTATACTAAGATACAGTATAGTAAAGTATTGTATAGTATAGATTGTGATTTTCTTCTTTTGCTCGATTACCTTTCTGAATTCAATCAATAGTGAAACTATTCCCTATCTTAACAAAAGCAAGAGTTATGAAATATACTACCTTCCTTGTGTACCTATGGATCTTGTAATTAAAGGATCCTGCTGGTTTCTGCACTTCAGAGATGTTTCCTTTTCAATTATGTTGTCCCTCTTTTTAATCAATTTGATAATTGGTGGGTGCACTTATATGTTCAGTGTCTACTTATACTTCTTTTTACTTATATTTTTCAAGCAACAAAGAGACCAACAGTTACAATATTTGTATTAATTTTGGCCTCCACAGTCATTACTTTCATTTAAAAAACAGGAACAGTATTTTGTTTGCAGCATAGAGTTCATTTAAATTATCTGATTTTTGAGTTTTATCATCTAGCTTCAGATACAGACATCTGAATGTTACTTTCTTTGAAAATGATTTTGTTAGTCAATCAAACTAATTTAAAAAAAATAATTTTTGAATTTCTTATTCTATTCAAAGCATTCACTTTTAATCTTAACACAGTATATTTGCTTGTATGTATATATAAAGTTGAGCTGCCAGAATTCTTTTCAAGCATCAGAACAAACTACCATGCAGGTTGCTGAATACCGTGTTTTAGTAATTAAAGAACAGTATTTAAACTTTTTTAAAAAAGGTTATTAGTATTTCTAGTTGGTTCTTGTACTAGCTTTATGTTCACAGTTATCAAGTGATTTTTCATTTAACAGAGAATATAGGGAATTGGAGAATGCAAATCTTCATATTTCAGAGTTCTTTGTTCCACAGTTTTCAGATCCCCTAGTTTATAAAGCCTAATTTTGATACCTTTGTTGGAACAAAATGCTTATTTCCAAATTCTTCAGATTTCTTCATTAAGCAAGTTGTTTTTTAAAAGCACATTTGGAGACAAGAAGAAAAGGAAAAATGGATTTGAGGTAAGTTATTAAGTTGCTTGCTCAGAATTTAGATAGAATAAGGGAAGCAATATAGTCATTCAAATTAGGCTTTACCTGGTCTTTGCAACCAGAATAGCTTCTAGGGTTACAGAAGTGATAATTTGTTGTCATTATGTGAATATGAACTATTTCTATAGCATTGGCAAGTTAAAGTTGTGGCTAAATGTATGTTAGATAGAACATGATTGCCAGATACAGAATTCTGCAGAGCTCTGAGCTACAATATTCAATTGGGTGTATGGCTGAGTGGATTTTTTAATTTCTTACATGGGCATATTTTCCAGGAATTTCTTCCAGGAAATTGTATATATACTATGGAACAAATTTTAAGCATTACAGATAGATTTCTGAGCCTATTCAAACAGCATTTTATCCTTTCTACATACTTTTCAATAACATGGGGTTTTGTGTACCTTATGGAGGTACACAAAATATGGGTTATAAGTGAGGTGCCATCACAGACTATATGAGCAGTCAATTGCATTTGAAAAGCATATCTAAATAGTCTGGTGTAAAAGATATTTAAGATGCTTAAAGATACTTAAGATCTCTAAAAGAAAAGGTTCTCAAACTCTGAAATATCATAACTTTCTGATAAAAGTAATTGTGTAACCTCCTACAGATAAAGCAAATTAGTTCCTTGGGTTATTAGTGCTCAAAAGTTGAATTTAAACATGTATATGTGACATTTTAGAAAGTTTCAATCCCTTTTAACATGACTTGTGATCCCCTGAAAATAAGGACAGCACCAGTTGCTGGCATTTTGCCTCTAGCAGGAGAGAACTTACCAGTGGAGCTGCAAATTGTATGCAAGATAGTTCCACTGGCTCATGGACTGGCAAATAGATCTTTAACTTGGCTATGAGCTGGAACCCTTGGACTGTGTATAACTCTGTAATAGTTAAAGCTGTGTATTGGCATTGGATGAACATGTATAGCAGTCTTTTATCAAATCAATCCACTAATTATTTACTTGAGTATTATCTTGTCTGACCAACCATAGGCTGAAAAATGTAACAGAGGTACATTTGTTGTTGTTATTGTTGTTTACTTACACTCTAAGACTAGAAGTATTATAACTATTAGTCTTGCCTGGGCTTCAGAAGCCTCAATAATTCCCCCAAATTTTGTTGGGGGTGTTATAGCCTTTTCTTTTACCTCTTGTTATTTACCACTGAAAGGCATTACATGACCAGCTTTGTCCCTGCAGTGGAATTCTTCAGGCATAAGAAGGCTATCTGTGCCTGATGAATCCCAATACAATATAATACTGATTGCACAGTGACTCCTGTGATTTTAATTTTTTATTTAGTGTATGGCGCTCCTAGTGGTAAGTGGCAAACATAGCATACAACATAGTGGTTATAGATCTTCAAGACTTCGCTAAAATGAATTACATGGTACCCTTTTTAAAGGGTCCTTTTTGTCACTTTTTAAAGGATAAACTTTTATTTATTAAGGAGCACTTTAGAAAAAATCCATACCTCAAATCGCTAAACCGTATAATGAAATGGGACCAATATTTGAATATTCACTGATCATACGGTATTCAATAATAGGGATCTATATAGATATTTAGTCATCTAAGGATCATTTTGTACCAACCATGTACTGTGATTCAGTTTAGTTCAGGTAATAGTCAAGATGAATAACCTTGAGTATCTTTATTATGAAAGACAAGAAGCTACAGAAATAACATCATTTTTCTTGGAAGTGTATTTTAAATTAAATTCATTGTTAATATATGGAATAAGCCCACTGTAGGAGCTTACTGAATTCACTGAGATATTTCATTAATAAAAATAATTTTATACACACACACAAGCACACATGCATGCACACACATCCCTATTCAGCAGTAAACCCCATTCGATTGGATTATTTTAAGATTTTTTTTTATTATTATCATTTAAAACTTTAGGAATCGAGAACAGCAATTGAAACCTTGTTTCAATTATTAAATATCAGAAACTAAAAATACATCTTTATTAGAAAATAATAACAAAAAAATTAAAAAGGCAGTTTTTTGTCTCTGATATAAGCATAGCATCAATTGAAATTGAAAAAAATTCAAAAAAATTCAATATGGTGTGACTATATAAAAAACCCATACAATTTACAATGCAGTTACGAAGGTTTACTTTTATCTCCTTTTCAATATATCGGTTGTGCTTTACATATTACTTTTAAATATAAAGCCATATTGTGTCGTTGGAGGACTGTATAATTTTATTGAAACTGTTATTGTTTTAAATATAACTTCTTACTAAATTATTACTATAAGTATACTTTCTAGTTTCTTAAAAATTGAGTGAATAAATTGAATATAATAAAAATGCTGTATAAAACCCATATTCCATTTCTATTGTAATGTAAATGCAATATATATGGAAACTTAATGGGTATATGTCTTTTCTGAAAAGATTGGTGTTCATAATTATAAATTAATAGTATACTAGTAATGCAATCCTGTGCATGTAGAAGCAGTAATAAGCACAGTGAGCTCACTAAGGCAGATGGGATTGTAACTGTAGTCAAATAATGCAAGTATAAAGCTTCATATTAGAGGGCTGCGATTAAAATATGAGCTTTTAGTATATCAATATTCAACATGCACAAGTCATTTATCTTTTTCTTGGACTGGAAATTACTGAAATCTATATTTTTACAGTTAGACTGTTATATAAATATATTTTCATGAAATTAAATTTCTTATATAAGCAAGATGATGGCACCTGAAAGTCTGGGGATGCGAGTAGAACGGCACTTGGCTAACTTGAGCATGATGGTATCTCTAGACATGTTGCCTCAGAATTCTAAGAGATTTAGTCTACCTGTCTGGCAGGTATTGTTGAATAAAACTTTTGTCAATTCTGTCTAGTATTTTGAAAGTTAATCCACAAACTTTTCCCTTCTCACTACAGAGGTACCTAATTCATGTTTTAATTTTATATTTACTGGTTTTCCAATCAATAATTCCTGATAAACCCTCTATTATCTCAGGTACTTACGTAGGAATGTAGTGTAAAAGTTTTCCACTCTATAATAATGCAATTCAAATAGGTTTTGGGTTTTTTCATATTTGAAAATACAATTTATAAGGAAAAAAGGAAAAATAGCTACAGTGATATTTACGAGTATGATATTCCAAATGGACACAAATGGCAAGAATAAATTCACTCTAAAATTCTTTGCAATGATATTAGGAATTTATGGAGAAAATAATATAGCCTATGTAGAATTCTGTGTATTATACAACATACACTTCAACTTTTAAAGTATGTAGCTATATTCATAGTTGGAAAGCTGTTAAGATTCACTTTTCAAATTTATGTCAAAGTATAAAGCCTGTCACATGAATGCTTGAATGGTGGAATAAAGAAAGCTTGCTATCTAAGCTTCTCCTGCTTTGCTTTTACTGTATTTATAGCATAATGTATGCATTTGATTCCTATGACCTCTTATTGTTCACCCTTAAAAAAGCATCCTATTAATTATTATATAATGTTCTTTGTCAAATGTTTCTTTGATAATGTCAAGGAAGGTAAACTATGCTTATTGTGAACCTATTTTGAAAACTGAATCATTTTGGAACACTCCTTGAAAGGATGTGCTTATATTGTATCTTCCAATCTTTTCCTATTTCCAATTTTGAGTAGAAAAAGATAAAGGTTTTCAGTATTAATGCACTAAATCTACTTTAGTCTCTAAGAACCTTTTAGCTTTAGAACAATGATTGTGCTTTGACTGTTTCTAGTCAATAGCAGTGGCATTGGACAAATGCTCCAGAGATGTCAACTATTTTTTAATTTTTTTCCCTATATTTGAAGTACATGACAACGATAGCAATAAAAAACAGCACTGATTACATTGCAGTGCACCATATGGGCCACATGCATAAAATGGAACAGCGGATTGCACAGGAGTCATTTATTTGTTTATTATGTTATTTGTGTACTGATATAGTCTGGGCTCCAGTGGTTTACTACAATAAAACAATATTAAAGAGAAACAATGCAACACATTACAGTAATACAGAGGTGCTATTTATTATCCTCCAAGCGCTTTCTGGAAAAACTCTTTTTACTAGCTTCTAGGCAGTCATTACTATGGTTGTTAACCTCATGAAGGGAATAAAGGAAAAACATTGGTGTTTTTTTCAGCTGCCAGCCACATTCTTGCTAAACTAGGTGCCCAAAGCATGTCTTCTGAGCAGCAGTGGTGTTGGCCTGTGGGCGGGGGTTGGGGGGGGGGGAAGACATTTTTCAAGAAGTACATAATATATTTTAAATGTATATACATTCCAAATTATTAATAAAATTGATAAATGACAGATTTTTATTCTACTGGAAATACAATTTCACATAATATATGGATATAAAAACATTGTTAAAATAGAATACCTGAATGTAATTAGTATTTAAATAATTTTATCCCTGATATACTATTTTTAATCTTAGCATGAGTTAGCTGTAAGGTTGATTCTTCTCAGGTTGTTCTTGTCACTTTTCCAGAAAGAATAAAACAGCGTCATAGAGAGTGAGTTGCTTTTCTCTTTCTCTTCACTTTTCCTGTTTTTTTTTCTCTTTCCTTTCTTGCTGCCACTCAATCTCTCCTTTCTCCTGAAGCCCAGTAGAAGATCTGTGTTTTTTGGACTAGTTTCTGGGTAGTTTCTAGTTTCTTGTTCTGCCTCTTCTTGGATCTATGACAGCTTGCCACAACCAACTTGCTATGGTCAACTTGCTGTGTCCAATTTGTGACCAGACAACTCACCATGGCCAACTCAACGTGGGATAACTCGTTGCAGGACAAGAGTTACACTAATATTGAAGAAAAGTGGAATAGTATCATTAAGGAAAGGATGCAAAAGAAGGAACAGAATAAAATATGTGACAACAATTAATTTTTTTAAAAATAATTAAAATAATTAAAATAAATTGTTGAATTGTCCTGCAGCAAGTTATTCCATGAGGAGTGGGCCATGGCGACTTGTCCTGTGGTGAGTTGGCCGTGGTGAGCTGACTATGGCGAATTGGCCATGGCAAGTTGTCCCATTCCATCTCTTCTCTCCCTCTCCCTCCCTTCCCTACCCCTTTCCAAAAAAACCCCATCTTTGACTGAGTGCAGGTGACAGCATCTCATGCACAGCCATGTGACGCAGCCACATAGACACACAGCTTGGAGGGGACATTGGCTGTTAATAATAAGAGACCATTTACAGATTATGTGAGCACAAAATGGCTGTTTTCAGGCAAAGAAAGTGATTTTGAAGATATGTATGATGCAAGTCATCTAGGGCTTTATTGAATACAACTTTTATTTGAATTGCTCTCATAAACCTATGGGTAGTCAAGATAAGCCCCTCAGCAAAAGTATTACATGTTTATGGTGGTAGCTTACTTATATAAAATTTTACTGACATGATTAATTATTTCAAAGATTCTTGATTTATTTATTAATAGCATAATGTCTATGGAGATTCTCAGTCATCCAGGTCATGGTTGTCCAAAACATGCTTTTTCAAAAGGCAACTGGTCTTTGTTTTTCCTTGAAGACGTTTTGCTTCTCATCCAAGAAGCTTCTTTGTCCAGTTGCTTTTATTAGTAGCAGTTTTTGAAAATGCTTACAAACATTTTAAATCTAGTACCAATAGTACAATGATTGCTAAAAAGTAACACTGCTTTTGATAGACTGAATTTTAAACCTAAGCAAATTCAGTTAGTCCTAATTTATCATTTAATTCCAAAAGTTGATCAAAATAGGCTCTATTTAAACAGATATGGGGAATTAGTTCCATAAATAAGTCACCTATCCAGAAGAGACCAATATATATTTATTTTGGATGGTGATCACATCCGAAACAGGTTTTCCACTACAGCTCTTAACAACCTTGCCTTTTTATTTAGTACATCTTGCTGTACTGCTGTAAGTTATAAATAATTCTTTGCAATTTACTATGTTTACTTATGAGAACAGTAAATATTTGTTTAAGGAAAAATTGCTAATTATGAATGTAACAAATTTATTCAGAAAATATGCATAAATGATTCAATCACTAGACTATCACAGAAATTGGTTTCATTTGCATAGTACTTTTATTGAGGGTTTATATATGAATATATATATGAAATATATATTTTATATCATTCAGGAAATAAGATCCTTTTAGAATGCACTTAATTATGGACATATTTTTATTAAGTAGATAATATTTCTTTGGTTACATTCATATGTTTCTTTTTTTTAAGAAAACAACATTTTTCTATGTATAGAAGGTGGTGTGTTCTAGTTCAGTCTTTCCCCAATATAATTATAAAATGTATTATTTAGTGTAAGATGTGAAAGTTGCATGGCATGATATAGGGTCCCTTCTCTCTTTGTGCATATTTTTTAATTAAAGTTATATGCAAAAATTTGCACTTTTATCACTAAGTTCAGTGTCTAAAGTTTCATGCTAGGAATATATTTGTGAGATTTCTAGAATAGAAAAAGAAATAAATGAGGTTTTATATATCCAGCAGTCTAGTACAAGATGAAATGTTGTTTCTCTAGGTATAATTTGTGAAATCAGATCCAATGGACTTTTTTCCATCCACAGAGATTATCCATGCAGATATACCCTCCATTAGTTCATGACATAAGATAACATAATATAATGTTATAATTAATGAGAGTAAACTATATTATAGGGTGGTAATGAAACAAGACTATGGAGGAAATTTAAAAGCATCCTTTCAAATTAGTAGATTGATCTAATGTTTTCTCTCCCTACCATACAGATTACTGATTAACAGAGTTGGAAGGGACCTTGTAGGTCATGTAGTTGAGCCCAAGTAGACCCTATACCATTTCTGACAGGTGGCAGTCCAGTCTTTTCTTGAAAGCTTCCAGTGATGAAGCTCCCACAACTTCTGAAGGCAAGCTGTTCCATTGGTCAATTGCTATCACTGTCAGGAAATTTCTCCTTATTTCCAGCTTGAATCACTCCTTGTTCAGTTTCCATCCATTATTCCTTGTCTGGCCTTCAGGTGCTTTGGAAAATAGGTTGAACCCCTCCGCTCTGTGGCAGCCCCTCAGATATTGGAACATTGCTGTCATGTCTCCCCTGGTCCTTCTCTTCACTTGACTAGCCATGCTCAGTTCCTGCAACCATTCATTGTGTGTTTTAGCCTCCAGTCCCTTAATCATCTTGGTTGCTCTTCTCTGCACTCTTTCTAGAGTTTCAACACCTTTTTTATAGTGTGGTGACCAAAACTGGATGCAGTACTCTAGGTGTGGTCTTACTAAGGCTTTATAGAGTGGTATTAGTACCTCGCTTGATCTTTACTGTATCCCTCTGTTAATGCAATTTAGGATTACATTGGCATTTTTTGGCTGCCCCTGCGCACTGCTGGCTCCTATTTAGCTGGTTGTCCATTAAGACTCCAAGATCCCTCTCACAGTTACTGCTATTAAGCCTGGTTTCACCCGATCTATAGGTGAACTTTTTAGAGCTGCACAGAAACTCTACCTAAAGAGGAGAAGGGAATCAGGTTTTGGCAGCTTTATTGCTAGCGTTGTCTCAAGCAACAGCATCCCACAATTTTCATTGTTTCTTTTGCCAAGAGATTTTCCATGGACATATTTTAGCCCATATGATGGTTCGCAGGACTAGAGATAGGAAGCGAGGGAACACTGGGAAAGCTCCATCAATTCTACAGATAGCCCTCAACTTATGACAACAATTGCGCTCAAAATTTCTGTTGCTATTCTGCTGAGCCCAGCCTGGCACACTAAGAGAGAATGGGGGAGGCAGCAGGAGTGCTAGAGAGCAATAATCTCTGGTAGAGGGAAACTATGGGGAAAACCTGATACCAGGTGAACATTGGAGCTATGATCTTTGTACTTGTTGTAAATTCCTGCCGTTAATAATATCACTTCATTTAGTAAAAACATTAAAAAGCCTCCACCGTCCCAAGGTACTTTTTCCAAAAGGCAACTGGACTTCCTTGGTCTTTTAACTTTGAAAATGTTTCACTTCTCAACCAAGAAACTCCTTCAGTTTTCTCAGACTGAAACTAAGAAAGTCCTATTACCTTTTGGAAAAGCACCTTTGGGACACCCATGACCAACTGTGGGCTGCTGGCGGTTTGCAGGGGTTCGGGCGGAGCCTTAGCGAAGATTCTGTGCGGTTTGCTGAACCCCCAAATCCCACTCCTGGGTGGCCCCGCCTACCCTGCCCCACCCCTCCCACCCTGCTACTCCCCTCCCCTCCCCAGAGTCTCCACAAGGCCCATTTTGGATGCA
>JANHFL010005969.1:16389-28622 GCA_032468155.1 Oxyrhabdium leporinum
AGTCTAAGTATATTATGTCCACAGTATTTTGCTGGTCTACTAATTTAGTCACTATGTTGAAAAATGAAATAAGATTGGTTTGGCATGATCTGTTTTTAATAAACTAATGCTGACTGCTAGTTATTACTTGTTTCTAGATGTTGGCAGATTTTTAAAAAATATCTTTTCCAATATCTCCCCGGTATTGATGCTAGGCTGATTGGGCTGTATGGTGTTTTGTTTTGTTTTTTCCTTTTTGAAGATGGGAACCACATCAGCTCTTTTCCAGTCCTCTGGTAGTTCTCTGGTGCTCTAGGATTTTTGAAAGATGTGGTACAGTGGTTCTGAGATAACATCTGCCAGCTCCTTTAGAACTCTGGGATGTAATCCACCAGGTCCCGGTGATTTGTATTCATCAAGATCAGACAAGTGTTCTCTTACCTCCCCCACCCCATAAATATGGAAGGAATCCTGAATGGACTATAACAAAGAGGAAATGTTTTGAGAACATGATTCACAGAAGATGTCAAATCAATTTGTCAGGTTGGTAAAGAATGTTCAGAAGTGGAACTGAATCTAAATAGTATCGCAACATTTTTGTGTAATTCAACTGTATAGCTGTTTTGAGAGCATTGTGTCTTTCAGGGTGTCCCATCTATGAAAAAGATATTTTAGAGCTAGAAAAGGACAGTGAAAAAAACTCTTAGCTTGGAGCACATTTCCTTTAAAAGTAGGTGATATGTTTAGAGGGTTTTATATGTGGAAGTTGGACTTTTTGTCTCCTTATCTTACTTGTGACCTTCCAAAGGGCATTTGTTGGCTATTATGGGAATCCATATGCTAAGAAGGTAGGACTTTAGTGTGATCTGGCAAAGCTGTTACGTTTCTACATTGTTATGTGAACTGGCTGCAGACGAAAGTGCTGTGACAGCTCTATTGTTGGCAATGAAATAGTTATTTCATACATCCAATTTATTTATTAATATTGCCTTGTCCAGCGATGAAGGAACAAATGTATAGTTAGTCATACTGATAATGACTGAGTTTGCACATGAATGTAGATAAATGTATAGATGTGTTCTGGAAACTGAGTGACTTGGAAGTGTTTCTATCAGTCTTAGATAGAACAGATATTCTCCTCCCTCTCACCCCCTGCTGTACCGTCTAGATACATTGGTGTTCAATTGCCAGAATTATTAGCCAACATCCACTTTGCTGACAGACTTGTGGCAGTCAAACACATCAGGCTTAGAGAAATTGGATTACAAAATGAAGTAAGATTGACGCAATGCAATGTATTAATCTGCTTTGAGCGTCATAATGGAGAGATTTGCTGTAATCATTTGAAAAACACTTATTTGGTTTCTTATGACATATGTCTTTAATTTGAAGCAAGACACATCACTGTTCTGACAGCAACTTGCTTTCTCTATAATCTTTTAAAACTGACATAATTTGTCATTCAAATACCATCACAACCCGCTCGTTGTATATGTTGCTGTATTTTTGTAGTCTCTGCTGTTTGTATAGTTTTTCATTTCTATATATTTAACTAATTGCCTTCAATGTCTCTGCAATGTTTATGAATGTCAAATAAGAGCAGACTGAGTAGAGTATAAGATAAAAGAAGGGCAATTATAACTCACTTTTATGCATTACTTTTAGGAATCCAGTATAATTGAAATTAAAACCCACCCGTTTCAGTGTGGGAAAATTAAGCGTTAATAAATATAGAATCTTTATTTTAGCTGCTGGGTTGATCTCTTTCACAAGGGAGAATGAAACAATAGATCTGGGAATAATCCGGTGTTGCAGGATACAACAACTAATGACCTTTTCCTGTTATTAAGTCAGTGCAATTCATTCATTTTAAAATGGTATGAAATAAACTATTCCCAGTGCCAATCCTGATTCTCATTTGTTGTGAATCACTGTCGAATGAGTGTGTCGCTTGTAATCAATTGGTTTTCCTCTTCAGAGTTTGATGCCTGTTAGTTTCATCACATCACCCACTAGTGGGGAAAACACCTGCACTTTATGACAGGCCTTGGTGGGTCTCCCTTGACTCTTGTTTTGTCTGCCCATTTTTCACACCCCATTTGGGCATTTGGGTATTTCCCAAGTTTAAATAATCATATATGATGATCCCAGAAGTAACCCTGAGAATGGGGAGGTATATTCTGCTGTAGTTGTATCACAGTCCAGTTCTGATTCAGTGGAAGAAGAGATTGAAATTGACTACAGGTGGTCCTTGACTTACCACAGTTCATTTAATAACCATTCAGAGTTACAATTGCACTGAAAAAAGTGACTTAAGACCATTTTTCACAGTTATGACCATTGCAGCATCCCCATGGTTTACATTCAGATGCTTGATAACTGGTTCATATTTATGACAGTCGCAGTACCTCAGGGTCATGTCATCCTCTTTTGTGATCTTCTGAGAAGCAAAATCAATGGGGAAGCCAGATTCACTTAACATCTGTATTATTAACTTAACAACTGAAGTGATTCACTTAACAAATTGTGGCAAGAAAAGTTGTAAACTAGGGCAAAATTCACTTAACAAATTTCTCACTTAGCAACATAAATTTTAAACTCAATTGGGGTCATAAGTCGAGGACTATCTATACTTGCTGCACAATCATTCCCTTATTTAGTGTGTGTGTGTTGGCGGGGGAAGGGATTGAAACTGACAAATAAAGTTGTCAACAAATGCCCTGTTCTGCACATTTTATTATTCTCTGCAGACTGCAATAAAAGGAAGTCTGCTGCATCTGAAGATAAAAATACATTTCAAACTGCTGTTACGAGTGAAAAGATACCTCCCATCCTCTTCAAATAAAATATTGAAATTCTGCTTTTAAGTCCTTTATTTTGTTGGGGCAGAAAGTTACAAAAAATGGATAGTGGTGAGGTAAGGAAGTGAGCTGTATAAAAAAGACTTCAGGAAACATTTCTCCCCATGACCACATCTGTGTTTGGTGGGTTCAGTTGAGGGGACCCACTGGCCCTAAATCAGGGGTGTCAAACTTGATTTCATTGAGAGCCACATCAGGGTTGTGTTTGACCTCGGAGGCCGGGTGAGCGTGGCCAGGGTGGGTGTGGCCAGCTCGACGTCACTCGTGTCGGCACCCTTCCCAGGCTCCATTTTCATCTGAGATGGCCTTCTGCAGTGCTCTGTCATGCGGACCTCCTGAGCCTTGAGTTTGACACCTCTGCCCTAAATAAGTCAAGGAACTTCGATAGATAAATATGGACTTGAATCTGGGTTGTCTCAGTACTAGTCAATAGCTTGACTATTATCCCGGGCTAGCGTTGGTTAGGACATGCTTGTCCATGTTTAAAAGAAAATGAAGTCAATGTGTGCTAACACTGAACTATGCTACTGGTCTCAGGTGGGACAGCAGAGGAGATTTTCTTTTCTCCACAGTTGAAATTTTACTGTCCATCTGGCTTTATTACTTAGAAGTAACATCCTGCTCTTCGTGTAAAACAGTATTAAGTTTTGGACTGCAGGTAATCTTTGATTTACAACCATTTGTTTAATGACCATTCAAAGTTAGAAATAGTACTGAAAATAGTGACTTACAACCATTGCACCATCTCTGCAGTGACAGCATCAGAATTCTGGCATTTGGCAACCAATATTTATGACAGTTGCAGCATCCTAGGGTCACATGGTCTCTATTTGTGACCTTACCAGCTGACTTCCAACAAGCAAAGTCAATGGGGGAAACCAGATTTGCTTAATGACTGCATTATTCCATTAACAACTGCAATGATTTGCTTAACAATCATGGCAAAAAAGATCGTAAAATCAGGTGTGACTCACTCAACAACTGCTCTATTTAGCATCAGAAATTCTCCTCCCAATTGTCATAAATTGAGGACTACCTGTAGTTTTACTATTTTAAATTACTTTTAGAGATTGCACTATTCAATAATTATAGCAGACATTCTACTCAACTTCTTAAAAATACTTTATGAGAAATTGTTCTAATAATAAATGAGAAATGGATTATAAAAGGGGAAAATAACCAGACAGGAAGAATAAATTGGGAAAATATGCTGTAATGACAAAAAAAAGATAGTATATATACATAAGACAAGTTTTACTAAATTCAAGCAAGAATGGTTCCCTTATATGCAGTGTATCACAGAAGAAGGCAAATTTAGATATCTGCAATATGGTGTTAGATACTTCTACAAAACAAAAACAATGAGTAATGTTTGATGTAAAATTCAAATTCTAAATGATGGCTTGCATATTGGGAATTTATACGGAAGGGAAGGGGAGGATATAATCTACTTTATATTTTTTTGACAACGGCTGTCTTTTTTAATTTAAATGTAGCAGTCTTTTTATATCATCTTGCTGTTTTCCTATTTTTTCCTATTTTCCTTGCATTCCAATATTATTAATACTTTTTAATTAACATTTAAATATTAGATACATTTAAGAAAAGGGAAAATACTTTCCTTGGAATGTTATAAACTAAATATATTAAACATAATTATACGTAAATTAGAATTCCCAACACTTTGTAGTTATTATTCTGTTTTACTAATTGTTATTATTCTACCCAGAGGGTATTTAAATCAATGGAATATTGATTTTTATTAATTTAATTGATTTCAGCCTCCCAGTCTTCTGTATATTATTTTGGGAGACATATAAGACCCCATACCTATTAATGGCTCAGTCAAGGGCTTTTATTTTTGACTTTGCTCTTAAACAAAATCAGATGTTCAAATCCCCTTCAAATTTAGCCTCCAAGTAGATGAATTAAGTGGGAAATCTATTAAAATGACCCAAATATGTCAAAAGGAATGGATTTGAAATGATTGCAAAGTATTCTTAATTCTCTGTAAATGTCTGTATGAATTTGGTATTGTTAAAGCTATATCAATTACAATAGCCTAATTCTGGCTGCAGAGAGACATGAAGAACTAATTTTCAAGTTTTTCTGTACTTATTTCTATCAATATATGTCAATATTGGTATACAAATGTGGAGCATACTGTTGTACAGTGTGCCATATTTACTATTTTCAATTTTGGTCTGACATTTTGTGCTCAGACAAATGAACTATTCGAATATTACTAGACGCAGAATATTGGGATGCATTGTTATTTCAGTAAAAAAGAAACCATATGTATAGTAATGAGAAATGAGCTTTTGGAATAATTTTGATCTGATTGGTCTACCCTGTGAACAAGCTTCCAACAGAAGAATAGACAATTTACCATCCAATCAGGCGCAAGATCCAACTATTTGTAACAGACTGACAAGTCAAATCAACTAGAACAGAACTAACACAACAACCACAATTCAGTTCAACTAACATATCAACCACAATTCAATGGACATTTCCCAAGAACCATCCAGCCACAGAAAAAATTCAAACTTGTTCATATTAAAATACAGCAAGACTACTACCCTACTCCTGGGCCATTGTAGTGATGAGGTTTTGCTGGAAAACTTCAACAGCATTCATGATCTAAACTTAGTTGCAGATCTTCCTGAACTTAGAGAACCCTAACAAAAATATATAATGACCCAATATTTAGTTTTAGGGTTGTGTAAAAATAAGATAACGTCACCAATGGAGCAGTTTGGAATAAAAATAAGATTGAAAAGTGAAGTCATAATGTTGCAGTTGTGCTGAGGTCTTATTTTGACTGACAAAATATCAGAGTCCACTTAGTACTGAAGCTCGCTGGTGTCCTCAAGAGTAAACTGTCACCAGGTAATTTCATAGAGATTCATGGTTTCTGTACAGCAGATGTATGCAATGTTATCTAACTAATAGTGTTGTTTTCTATCTTTCCTGATGCCAAATCATTTGTCTTTCTCCTTATTACTCCTGGCATAGTAACTTCTTTTTAATAGACTACTTAGGGGGAGGAGTTGCTCTTATTCATAATGTCCTTAAATAGAAATGTTTGTCATCACAGAGGTTTGTGTTGTTTACATGATGACATCATTATAGAAATGATTGAATTTGCATAATGATACCATTTCATAAATGATGTACACCAAGGCAGAAATGTGGTCTTTTGCATGCAAATTCTGTTTTATTATTTTAATATATAGTGAAACTGCTGTTAAATTAAGGTTTTAATCAGGAAAAAAATCATTTTGTAACTGCTTACATAACTTTTAATATGAAAAATCATTTTGTCAAAAAAGGCAAAAAAAGTGGGAAGTGAAATAAAAAACTATCCATGCCTTTGATTTTGGAAAATATAGGCATACTTTACAATATAGTTTTATGGATTAACTTATACAGTCATTACTTGTTGGATTTTTGAGCTAGCAGAACATCATGTAAGTAATTAGAAGCAAACTACTTAATGACTATTGAATAATGTATTTTTCTTATTTTTCTCATTAATAGTGAAATGTATAAAAACATTATTTATGGCAGTAGAAATTCAAACATATACTTTGTGAATAATAACTTGATTAACTTCCTTTCCAATAAATGAGACAAGTAAAATAAATCTTAGTGAATAGATATTTTATATTACACAACCCTAAGGCAAAATATTTTTAGAAGGCACAATTAAAAGTTGTTGGATAGTATAAAAATTAAACAGTATATTAGAACATTTTTCTTTATGCTTCCATGTTCTAGAGAGCAAGAAGATGATATAAACTTCATCAACAACATCATCATATAGTTAAATGCCATAAAATACATTTTGTGGTGCAATGCAAAGCAAATGAAAAAAGAAACAAAGCGTTAAAAAAAAAGAACAGTGGGATCTGGGCTTGATTAACCAATAGAAGACATAACACAAGAGAATTAGATTCTTCACTTAGGCCCTGGGTTAGGATAGGTGGCAATTATTGTGGAATTATTTGTCTAGTAGTGTTTGCTTGTTTTTTCTTTTTTTCTATATTTGTAGTTTTGTACTGTTTGTTTTAAATAGTCTAGAGTTGAAATGAAGTAGGGTAGTCTATAAATTAAATACCTTGTTCAGTGCCCTGGCACCAAGGACAGTTAGTATTGTAAAATTAAAGTAAAAGTTTGTTCAATTTAACATAATATTTAAATAATTTAACTAGTGATTTGCTAGTTTTCAGGGGAGGTGGAATTTTTAAAAAATGTCATGCTTTTAATATGCATTAACTGCCTTCAAAATATTTATTAACATTAAATGAAATGCTGCTTTCAGTGTATATTGCTTTGTAATAGCCTGTTTAATGCAGTATAAGTACGAGATAAGCTCTACAGTTTAGGCAGAGCTTAAACATAGAGGACAGCAAGCTTTTGAATTCACAGGGAGATTACATAATTGCAATAGTCCAGTGCCCCTCTTTTGGTCTGACCACATCTCATGTAAGATTGCAGAAAATTCATTTAATTTCATATAAAACTACAGGTAGTCCTCGACTTATGACCACAATTGAGCCTGACATTTCTGTTGTTAAGTGAGATAATTGTTAAGTGAATTTTGCTCCATTTTACAGTTGTTAAGTGAATCACTGCAGTTGTTAAGTCAGTGAATCCAGCATCCCCATTGACTTTGCTTGTCAGAAGGTCACAGAATTCAGATGCTTGGCAACTGACTTATATTTATGACAGTTGCAGTGTCCCAGAGTCATGTGATCAACATGACCCTGGGACACTGCAACCATCATAAATATGAGTCAGTTGTTAAGCATCTGAATTTTGATCACGTGACCATGTGGATGTTGCAAACGTTATAAGTGTGAAAAATGGTCATAAACATGGTCACTTTTTCAACACTGTTGTAATTTTAAACAGTCACTAAATGAACTGTTGTAAGTTGAGGACTATCTGTACTGGAATCTTGTGATATTTCACCAAAACGTCAGAAGAATCTGGTGTTTCCATGCATGAGATCTGAAAACACAGGGACTCATTTTTATCTGTTTTCAGTTTATAGGAACTGGAATGGAAACTGGGTGATATGATGCTGCCTTTATACAAATTAATGGTGAGATAAGATTTGGAGTAATTGTACAGTTCTGGATAGTATAGAGCTAAAAGAAGAATATTAAGGTATTAATATTGTAGAGGATAGAGGATTGACATAGAGGATATAATAGAACTAGAAGAAGAGGATATTATAGAACTAGAAGAAGAGGATATTATAGAACTAGAAGAAGAGCAAAAAATGGACAGTCTAAATGACCATGACATACAGTATAGTGTTTCTCTGCGTGGAAATACTACAGCAGTTGGAACTGTTTAGGAATGAAATAAGAGAAGGCTTGTTAGAGGTATATACAACCATGCATTGACTAAATAACACAGATAGAAACTTTGCTCTCTCCCCAAAATTAGACCTTGAAGTCATCCATAGAAAATAAATGGAGAGATTCAGGAAAGACCACAAATGCCTCCTCCTCCTCCTCCTCCTCCTCCTCCACCACCACCACCACCACCACCACCACCACCACCACCACTGTGACAGGAATTGACCAGCTGGCTTGTCATGATTAGCCAAAAGTCACCCATGCCTAAGGCAGGACTGGAATTAATAATCTCCTGGATTCAGGGCTAGTGCCTTAATCACTAGTCCAACTGCCCTTTTAAATATATCATATAGTTAAATTATAAAATTGGCTCCAAATAATGAAAGTGGCTGCTAATTTAGATGGTATTAAATGAGGCCTGGTCAGGTTTATAGAGAATCAAGTTGTTTGGTTTTAATATTAATGACATGCTTTTGAACTGCTAGGTGAGGAACTGGGGCAAGTAATGGGAACTCACCCCATTGTGCAGCATTTGGGTCTTGAACCTGGGTTGCCAACCCCGTGTTCCTGCCCCCCCCCTAGCTTTTATAGAAATTACATGGATAAGATTGACTTATGAAAAATCTTTATTGCAATAAGAATGAAGCCATACAAACGACTGATTACTGATTGTCGGACAGTATCAAGGTGCATTCATGGTGGTTCCAACTCATTGTTTCTTTCTCCTTCTTTTTCCCCAAATTAACAGAGTTGCAGTATTAGCCACAAGAAACTACATAACTGCTCTAGCTGGAGAACCTGGCCCCCCACCATTACTTGCATAATGGGTATGAAAACCACCAATACTGTTAATGCATTGAAGAAGACATGCAAGAATAGTTAAGGAAAAAGAAGAGACAGCTTAGTCCTGGGGAAGGAGAAGATGTGAGAAAGAAACTCAAAATTATTCTGTCTTGAGTCAGTTAGTCTCAAATCTTATAAACCTGTCAGCCCTTCAAGACCAGCTAAATCAGGAAGCGGACAGCACCAGGATTACAGAAATACTATTTTTTGTTGTTGTAGGGTATAATAACAGAATCTAGAGAGATTGACTTGAAGGGTTGACGAGTTTGTAGAGATTTGAGATGAATCAAAATACACATCTCTTTTATTCCAAGTTAAAACATTTAATCATGGTACTATACCAAAATTATAAGCATTCATAATCCTATACATACATACATACATGCATGCATGCATGCATGTATGTGCGCGCGCGCACACACACATGTTATTTGTAGTTAACATTTTATAATGTGAATATGGGATTCCATTTTTCAAGGACAAATGCTATATGAAGACTTCTCGTGAACAATAAATCAAATACTCTGTCTTGTGTCCTGTTGCTTTGATTACCTAGTATTCCTCACTGTTTCATTTTGAGCTCTGTTCTCAAACAATTTATAATTTTCATTCCAGTTTATATCAAGGAGGCTTATTCTAAGTATGTGTGCTTTCGAGGACTAAGTTAGCTATGGCTGGTTAGTGAAGGAGTTTTAGGTATTAAATAAAAAGTAGTATATATAGGAAAAACCCTGTAAAATAGGTGAAGCTTGTAAGATACCCGAAGTCTATTTTATAACGGAGAAAGATTTTCCTTGAAAAAAATCAGTTTGTTATCATCATTGTCAAAGAACCACATTTAAGTAATTTAGTTAATCCAAATTATATATTCAGGGAAGCAGCTTGGTTTTAGGCTAATGGTACAATGTTAACTTCCTATTCTAAGATATTATTCTGAAAATTGGAGGAGAGATTTGTGAGTTTTAAAATGTGATGTACCCACTTTGCTTCATTACAACATATGTTCTTCAAATACTTAGGAGAAATTCCATTAGAAGATGTATTGTACTAGTTAATTCAATCTTATTAGAGATTTTCACAATGCATTCTTCAGCATAAATCTTTCACTTCATTTTTAGTCATTGGATTGCAAAAATTCATTGCTATTGCTTTCCAAAGTTGATAAATTTTCTATTATCTATACAATGTCCCAGGGACTTAATTTCAGCAGCTGCTTCACTGCAGCAGTTGTTTTCCGTCATTCTCTTGTGTCATTATTAAGAACCTCATAGGGCTTCATTTAGATCTTGGAACAGGTGCAGCATTATTCTTGAAAAGACATGTTCTGTAAATTAAACTATAAGTTGGATTGATTGTCTGTTAAAGATAGAGGCCATTAAAATGTTACTGGGATTTAAAGTTCCCCAATATCTTCTTGTTCTTTCTGTTCCTTATTCCTCAGATAGCCCACAATCTTGTATCATGAGTGTCCTGTGGCATATAATGAATACTGAAATATGTGTAATGTGTACAATCTCCAGTCCCATATTGTAACTTGGTTGCAGATAGATGTGCTGTTGAAGGCCGTCTACTCTCATGTAACGCAAAAGCAGCTGGAAGACATTTTTCACTGAAGTGTGGTGGTCCATACAGAGATATCTTATACAGTATTGATTTTGGCATTCTAGAATCAGTTATTTCTTACTCAGTGTTGTTGATAATACAACCTATAAGACAACCTCTTTAGTCCCAAAATTGCAATCTGATTCAACTGGAATAGTAAGTTTTAAAAAATGTAGTATTAAATATTCTCTTCTCTTTTTTGTTCTGCTTTTTGGACAAAAAAGAATGAACTCAAAAGCTGGTTCCTTCAAAGATATACTGGTTATTTTTTGTATTACTTTTCATGCATGGAAATGTAAGAGTTTGAATCAATGTGAATTCTTTGTTAAGTTTAGTCCTATGTTGTTTAAATTTATTTGCTGCTATTGTAGATCCTTGCTGCAGATCGGTGTATATCCAGTATTGATTAGCTGTAGTCACACAGTGGTTAGAATACAGTATTGCAGGCTGACTCTGCCTACTGCCAGGAGTTCGATCTTGAGTGGCTCAAGTTTGACTCAGACTTCCATCCTTCTAAGGTTAGTAAAATGAGGGCCCAGATTTTTGGGGGCAATATGCTGACATTGTAAACCACTTAGAACAGTCTGTAAAGCACTATGAAGTGGTATATAAGTCTGTGCTGTTATTATTGCTATTGCTATTTACTTTTAGAAGACTTGACTGTTGTCCTGCCTTAAAGATAGGGTTTAGTAGACGGGCTGTTTTGGGGAGTATTTTTCGGAAGATAAATGATATACGGAAAAGATAAGAAAAAAAGCAAACATTTTCCCCGTAGCTTGGAAGAAGGTTGCATAGTTTTGGCTTTCCCAAAATTATGGCACAGCTTCTTCCAATGGCATTGCTGATGAAAGTCATAAATAATTTCCTGTGATTCCTATGTTTTTGTTACATTATTAACCAGTTCTATCACTATTCTTTTATTTTGGCCATGAATGGGAATTTAAAGATGACTTTATCATGGATTATAATGGATGAAATGGGTGAAAACAGATGATGATTGATGACATTTCTAAGTTTGGCTATCATGTATGCAGAAATGCATGCTTATATGTATTCTCACTTCTTTGGGAGGTAGGTATTCCCACTGAATATCATGGGACATGTCTGAACAGAAATATCTGCAATGCCAACCTGGTTTGAATTCTTTATCTAGAATACATTGAAAGTTAACTAATTTTGGAAAGTTAACTAATTTAATTGCAGGTTGTTTTTGTTCTTTTCATGCATACCTCATGCAAGGAGAGCAAGAACCATATTTAGGAACTGACTGAAATATAGGCATTGCAAGAGCCTCTGGCAAACTGCAGTAACCAAAATGTTGTCATTTTAGCAATGTTCTATACGTTTTAGTAATGTTTCATATGTTTTAGCAATATTGAGCTGCATATAAGGCTAGGCAGATTTCTTTTTGCCTTTTGAAAACAAAAATACCTAGAGAAGTGGTTTGAAATAATAAAATTAATTCCAAGGTATTAGATCGCTCAGATCTTTACCATGAAATAGAGCCTTCTCTGTGGGTGCCCCGACTCTATGGAACGAGCTTCCCCCAGCTCTACGCAGGCTCCCGGATTTA
>JANHFL010005969.1:29315-41081 GCA_032468155.1 Oxyrhabdium leporinum
TTTACCGGCCCAACCCCCCCCCCCCCCAATCTTCCATCCATCTGCGGCTCACCCGTTCAGCACATGCTTCAAGACGCAAAGCATCCCCTTGGTTCCTATTCAGTCTGTCTGCGGAGCCAAAAAAACACTCCCAAGAATGCCAGCAGCGGCATGCTTTCAAGTCCTAATTCATAGCTGGCATTGCCAAGAGTTCAACACTTCAAAGCCACTCACTCCCAGGCGCCGCAAACCGATTCTCATGCTTCGAAGCCATGCGCACCAAGTGAGCCATGCCGCAAAGAAGCTTCTATTCCCTTTTGCAACTTTCTTGGGGTGGTGGGGTGGTGGGGTTCACTCCAGCGAGGTGAGTTCTGCCCGGGAACTCTGCCCAGGTTGCAGATCCGTCTCTTGGGGGATGTTGGGAGATGTTCTTCCCTCTTGGAACTGAGCTGACTTGGAGGCTGGGCTGGTGTCGTTCTGATGTCGTGTTAGTTTTATGTTCCCAGCTCATGTTAGCTTGGGAAAAAGAAGCGCCTTGGCATCTGGAACAAAGCGCAGGGTGCACCTTTTGGGTGGGGGATGTCCCAGCATGCTGGGTTTTGTAGTCCCAATCTCAGCTCAGCTGGTGAAAATGGGTGTCCTCAGGCCAACTACCCTTTGAATAACAGAATAACAGAATTGGAAGGGACCTTGGAGGTCTTCTAGCCCAACCCCCTGCTCAGGCAGGAAACCCTCTACCATTTCAGACAAATAGTTCAATCTCTTCTTAAAAAAACACCATTGATGGAGCACCTACAACTTCTGAGGGCAACTTCTGTTCCACTGGTCGATTGTCCTCCCTGTCAGGGAATTTCTCCTTGGTTCTAGGTTGCTTCTCTCCTTGGTTAGTTTCCAAGCCATTGTTTCTTTTCTGCCTTCAGATGCTTTGGAGAATAGCTTGACTCCCTCTTCTTCGGGGCAGCCCTTGAACGTGGCAGCTCCATGTTGATGGATGTTGGCATGGACGTATGTGATCCAGTAATTTAATTCGCTTTTAAATTGTATTTTAAATTTTATATTTATGTATTTATGTTTTTATACTTGCTGTGAACCGCCCCGAGTCTGCGGAATAGTATACAAATCGAATAATAAATAAATAAAAATAAAATGATAGGTTTCTGGGACCGAAATCAATTGATATTTTTTTCCTCATAATGAATAAAAGTCTCTTTCTCAAAGAAAATATATGATGTAATTCGGTTGAAGATTTCTTGTTTAAATATACAAGTGTAGCACTGTTTGTTCTAACACTGCTATTTATAAATGAAAGGTAGGGGATTAGGATGACATCCAATTCTGCATTTTAGATTTCTGCTTGAGCACAGTTCTTCAATCTCTCTTACTTCTGAAACCTCTGGAAATTTTCCAAGCACTGGAGAACATATTTGGGGTAGGAACATTGTGACTTCAAAATTATGAAATTGGCAGAAACATCCAAATCAGGCTGTGTGATTTTTGCAATTGCTTTATGGGTTTTTAGTAGAACCACACAAGTTGATTGACTGGAATCATGAGCTATCCTGAACTCTTAATTGACAGTGTGAAACCAAACAATAAAATCAATACAACCAATAATGCCAAAAATACAAGTACAATAAAGTAGAGCAGCACAAACAGAAAGTTCCAATCAGATGAAAACAGCAACATAACAGAACAAACAAAAATATAGAACAAAGAAATCTGCCATAAATAGTCTGAGACACTACTTTAGAGCTGGGGTGTCAAACTCATGTCATCACGGCGTCACCGCATGATATATTGGGACTTTTCCCCCCTTCGCTAAACTGGGCGTGGGGCGTGGCTAGTGCGTGACGCATCCGGCCCATGGGCCGGGAGTTTGACATCCCTGCTTTAGAGTATAAGAGAGACAAAATATAACTTGCTAATAAAGCATATAATAAGTTAAACTGCTTGATGTAACAGCGATATTTTTGCCTGGTATTGAAAACTTTTAAGGAATACAACAGATGAACTATTCCAGATATATTAGACTTCTAAAGTCTCTAATCCCATTAGTTAAGAGGCCTGTTTTAGAGAAAATAGTTCCCCCAATAGCCATTCAATGAATGTTAATATTTTTAGAACAGACCGATGATGATGTCAAGATATGGGTAGGCAAATCAACAGTTTCAATTGTACTTAAAAAAGCCCCTGAAACCAGTTAAGTTTATAGCAATTTTGTGTTGCATTTGGTATACCAAATGAAACTTACACACATATTGCAGAACTTGCTTACTAAAGGACTTTATAAATGAAATCAAAACATATATTCAATTTTTGTTTTTAATATTGTGATATATTTTAAAATGAATATACAGCTGGAAATCTTACATTGTGAAAAAATATTTGATATCAAGAATAGAGATCTTACTCTTTCTAATCTCTGGAATCTTGGCCTGGCAAAAATTTTGCTAAGTTTCAAATATATTCACAAATACATAGTTTAAAATGCTTTCATTCACTTGACTCACGCTGTGGGAGAGTTAGAGTAATAGATAAGGCTTGAGGGAAATACCTTGTGACTACAGTAATTGCTTCTTTCTTGTGTGAGTCTGTCTTCTTATTAGAAAAATCAAGGGGAAGGCATAAATTGGAGAACAAGATCGTGAAAAAAAGTTGTTGCATAAATAAACTTAATGCAGCATTTTTTAAAAGTCAGTGAAGCCTTATACCAAATGCCTGAATAGTTTAAATCTGAATCAATAGTTTTAATGCAGTGTTCAAACACTATTTACTTTAAGTAGCAGTCTAGAGCATCCAGGAATAAGAAGAAAAGACCAAATGTTCATGCTCAGATTCTACAGTGTGTTATTTTGTTTGTTTGTTATGATGTTCCCAGCCTGGAAGACTCTTCTTCATTAACTTTGAATAATTTCATTTCATATCAAGCAGCTTTTCAGCTTTGCATCATCATCACAATCAGCTCTTATTGTTTTGTGGAACAAGTTGCTACCATTTACCATTTGTCAAATTTCTGTCTTGTTGGCTCGCTCTAGCCTCTGGGCTTCACTCTCAAATAATGAACACAAACCTAAAGGGATTGTTGCTAAACAATCCCTTCTCCTTCTCCTTCTCCTCCTTCTTCTTCTTCTTCTTCAGCATTCTTTGAGGTAATTGATTCAAAAATTGTTTACCCATAATCAGTGGTGGGCTGCAACCGGTTTGGACAGGCTCGCCCATACCGGTAGTTCTGACCACTGGCTGGGCCCACCGCCCCGCCCTGGTGCTGTCCCATCCTATATATCTGGCTCGCTCCCCCTGCCCACTTCCACGCCTTGCCCAATCTACTCACCACAGCTGCCGTGCACAGGAAATCCCCATGTTTTTGCAGCCGTGCGCAAGCGGGCATGCTCACGCTCACATTTTCGGTTCTGCACTAGGCGAACCGGTTGTTACAGTATGCCCATAATGCATCATTTCACCAAATTGAATCTTACAAACCAAAATACACAAGAATTTGAGTAGTATATAGATTTCATAGATTTCTCATCTACATCTCCACCTTATTCGATAAAACTATGAAAGAGCTGATTTTAAACTCCTTTACGGTTTGGTGCCTGGTTACTTGCAGGACCACATCTTCCTACCAGAGTGGGCCATGTCAGTCATGCCAGGAGAAGCAATTGGTTACTCCCCATGTTTGAGAGATCATGATACTGAAGCCCAGAAATATTATTTTTTGTCATTAGGGCTGCCCTCTGGAATGACTTCCTGTTGGAAATTTATTGGCCTCCAACATTGTCTGTCTTTCAGAAAAAGTTGAAGATTGTTCTTTTGTGGAGGTCTTTTGGGGACTGACAGCATGCACATAGTGGATTTTTTTAAAAAAACTGTCTGTTTTGAAGAATATATGGGAAGAAAAAGTAAATAGTCTACAAAAGCTTTTAAAATGATTTTACTTGCAGATGTATGGAAAGAGATCAGTTCAGTGGTTGCTGTCATCTTGTATTTTAATTTTATTCAACGAGAATTTACATTTTAGCTTCTAAAGTGCTAAATTAATGTGTTAAAGTAATATGCTAATGTGGTATATATTTATTTTCATGCCTTTGTATCATTTTTTTTTATTCCTGGCAACTGCCTGGACAAATCCCTCAAGTTTTCTTGGCAAGATTTCAGAAGTGGCTTGTTGCTTGCTTAATAGGACTGTGAAAGGGAGATTGACTCAAGGTTATTCAGCTGGTTTTGTACCTAGGGCAAGACTAGAACTGATGGTCTACTGGTTTCTACCCTGCCACTATGGAAATTGGTTTCAATGTAGTATATATTGGATTATATTTTATCAGTCATATCCTTATATCCTTTAGAATAGAATAACAGAGTTGGCAGGGACTCTGGAGGTCTTCTAGTCCAACCCCCTGCTTAGGCAGGAAACCCTACACCACTTCAGACAAATGGTTATTCACCAATATGGCATTGAAATCCAGTAATTCTAAATAAATCAAATGTTATTGAACAATATTGTAATTTTTTGAATAAAATTGGCTTATCTAAAGCAGCTACAATGTTTAGGATGCAATGAAGCCTAACTTCATGGGAGAATGTATCAAATAATATTTTATATTTAAGAAGAAGAATTCAAAACATACTGTTAGCCCGTAGACTAAATCTAGAATCAGTCCATAGAAGACCATAAGTTTACCTAATGATAGAAAAGGTTTCTAAAACTATTTGATATATGGAACCCTTATTGTACAAGAAGATAAATGATTAAAAATCATTCCAACACGTAATGTATAAAAGGGAACATTTAAAAATGGGAAAAGTATGTTTATGTTGGTAGGGTTAGGCTGAGAGGGAGTAACTGGCCCAAAATCCTCCAACTGATTTTCTTGCCTTAGGCAGGGCTAGAACTCATAGTCTCCTGGTTTCTAGCCTGGTACCTTAAATATTAGATCAAACTGGCTAGTAAATAATCGACAAATTTATACTGTAATGAATAGAAATTTCAGAGCCTTTTAAAAATTTTGTTTCCTATATGTGTGACACTATTATTAATAAAAAAGCTCATTAATTAGACTTGAACTGATATGGAAAGATGTTATATAAAAGCCTAAAGGAAATAGAATGGAAAAACAGGGAAGGTTCTATTTTTCTCTTCCTTGCCAATTTTTTTTTAAAGCTACTTTATATATGGTATATGATTTCCTGGAAGATAGGACATATAAGGAAAAGAGAATTGTTGGAATGCTTACAAAGATCCAAACAGATAGGCAGATTCCCTGTTCTATGGAGGCAGAAATTGGACTTTGAAAAAATAAGATAGAAAGAGTATTGATGCTTTTGAACTTTGGAGTAGGAAAAAGCTCTTGCTAGTAATATGGATAGCCACGAAAGAAATACGGTAAATGGCTCATCAAACAAATCAATCCAAAATTTTCAATTGAGGCACAAATTACCAGGTGCAAATCATTACTTCAGACACATTATATGAAGACCTATTTCTCTTCAGAAGTCTGTAATTCTAGCAAAGGTAGGAGAGAAAAAAAGAAGACAATGAGCACCAGCCAGGTGGATCAACTCAATTACAGAGCACACCACTGGAAAATCTGAAGGATCAGATTTGGGATGGATTGTCATGAAATAAATCTATGTAGTCACTAAGAATTGATACCATTGGTTTGTAGTCACTAAGAATTGATACCATTTGTTGATACATGATCAAACTGCATTTTTTTAGTTTCATAAGAATGGTTTTGTAATTATATATTATTAATGCAATCAAATCAATATGGACTTCAATTTCTTGCCATAGAGTAAATCTATTTTGAGCCATAAGCATATCTGTAAATGTAAAACATCTTCACCAGACTGTGAGGCATAGATAAATGTGTAATGTGATTGTATAATTGGGACTGTTTACATGCTGATTTGAAGCACATTATGCTGGTCCATATTATGATAGAATGATAAAGATAGACTTACGATGATTGGCTTGATGTATCCAAAGATATGGTCTGTTTAACAATGGTTTATTGAAAAAGTTGTAGTTTGCTTGACATCAAATTACAAGCAAATTGCATTGTAATTTAGTTTTATATGTGACGCCAGTACCTTTAGGGCTCTACATTTTCCACAACTGGAATTCTACTCTTCTGGTCATATGTATTTATAAATTTCAAAAGTTTAATGGTTGTTTTTTGAGGAACTCATTCTGTTGAATGGGGTCTTGAATCTGTCTCCACATTTTGTCCAAATAACAAAGCCTGAATTTACTGGATCTTGATTTAATGAACTTTGCATTTAGTGGACAAAATCTGTTTATCATTTTATACATAAGTAGAACCCTATTCACCAGTTTACATTTTGGTTCAATGATAATGTTTTACCCCATTAGTTCATTAAATCAAGCATGAACTGTAGTTAATTTTCTTACTCACAGAATTCAAACTTTAACTTTGCTTGAAAGTGATTGCCCCATATCTATAAGAACATTCTATTTAAAGTGTTGGATACATTACATAACTCTTAATAGGTCTATAGAGTGTTTCAGATTTGGTTTGGAAGAAATGCTTCAGAACACATGTCAATGTGAATAAAGGACAAGTCTTAGACTAATTAAAAAAACTGTGTCTGTTTCCAGGGCAGCCTTTGATCATGGAAACAAGCACAGCAGCTTTAATAAATTAAAGAGAATTGCTGTAGTCGGGCTCTGCTGGGTTCTGTAGCACCTCTTTCAAACTGAATGTGAAGACCAACACTTCCCTATTATTGAGTTATATCTCATTTTTTCTGTATCTTGCAGACAAAATGTTGCTTACTATAGTTGGAATTAAAAATGTCAGCACACAATAATTTTAAATATAGGTTTGTATTATAATCTGTTTTGCTTATTATATATTCTAAATGAACCTGCCAGTAACCATTTTTGCTCACATATATGCAGAGAAATAAGTGCAGATTTGTTTCTGATGTTGGTGAATAAATATGCATATCATTAATTTAATTTTTGTAAAATTAAGCAAGTTCCCTCCCTCTCCCAAATTAGTAAGCACTGTCCAGCGCAGGGGAAATCAGGAGATTCAGGTAGTATAAGGTGGGTTGGAGTTAAGATCTCTTGCGGGCACTCAGTGACTTGTGACTTATGATTCGTTTGACCCCCCCCCCTCGGACTCAGCCTGCTCATCTCCTACAAGCACAACCATTTAATGTACAATAGTTGTAAAAACATCCCCTTACACAGTCTTGACTTTGGTACGATAGTTGTATAACCTGCTCTGTTAGCAGTGCTAACAGAGTGAATTAATTACACTATACCAACAATAATATTTTGTGTTTTCAGCTCAGTAAATATAATACAAAGTGGGAACAGTGTCTTGAAGTAAAAAGATATATTTGCCTCTCATTCAAAAAATTAACATTATTGTTCAGCAAAATTTAGAATTTCTAGAATGGTTTCTATTTAGCTGTTCATGATTTCAGTTTTGTAGTCATGGACAGAAAATTATTACACTATGTTTTTTTGGGTTATGCAATGTTGTACATAGTGCAGCCATAGAAGTTAAAAACGTGATAAGAAATTGTAAAGGAAATATAAACTACTATATACTACTTTTCTTTTGTGATGGCTATCCCCTTTCATCGAGAGCACAGCTTCAGGAAGGATGTATATGAAGAGATGATGAAAAAAATGGGCAAACTGCCTGGTCAGCCAGATTATCTGAATCAGCTCTGGATATTAATGGGCAGATGTCACAGGCAGATAATTGTCACTTACCTAATTTATGCGAACACTACATTTTTATCTTGCAAGATAATTCTTGATATATCTTGTCTGTACTTCGCTTTATATACTGCCTTTAAATTTCTTCTCTCTCTTTTTGAGGCTCTTCTAACTTATATCCAACCACAGTATTCTCAGTCTTTCACAATCCATTCATTCCTTTTTCATATATTTCTTTTGCAGTTCTGTTCTCATACAATTTTTCTAATGTCCAGACCACCCTGATGCACTTCTTTGTACTGGTGATTCAGTTTTGCTTTCCATCCATATTCATTGAACACAATGAGATCTGCAAATATGGAATGGTACTCTTTAACAGGGTTCTAAGCCTAGAGTTCTCCCATTAATTATGACAAAAGATTGGATACACTAGGATAAGAAGCCTCTTCCAACTTCATACTTTGGTAGATCTAAGCACATGATGGTACACTTGCAAACTATTCTCAATAGTTTCACACAGCATGCAAGCTTGCTGGGAAAAGTTTATACAGTCAGTATTTGTTTGGCAGTGCATTTAACTCAGATTCACATTCTATGCTTCACCAAACCTCAGGCTATTGCCCATAAACTTGTGGCCAGTATTTCCTCACTTTTGAAATGACATTGTCAAATATTTTATTTGTAAAGTCCTACATTAAGCATAGTTCAACAAAGTGACCTTGAAATTTTACTGAGAAAGACAGCTGTTTTTGATACTCCTGTTCCCAGCTTTGCACTTGCACTGCAGTTGGAAAAGTTATGAAAAAGCAGTCATTTACAGATTTTCTTTCCCTTTAATGTTTTTTTTACTGTATACTTCATAAAAGAACAGAGACTGACAAGTCAATATTTGTAGACTCCAATTAGATTAGATCATCAGATTTAAATTTCCCATGTCAGTTTTCTTTTCACTAGCTGGCCAGTTGTTTTTCAAAATACTTCTTAAAGGATAATTAAAAAGTTAAGTTTATTAACTTAATTGTTAATAAATTAATAATATACTGTATATTTATTTGCCAGTAGGAGAAATCATAACTTGGCAAGAAAGCAGTAGCATTAAAAACAGAACAGTCTATTAAAAGCGCGAAGAGAGAATCTGCCAATGTACTGCACTTAGGCATTCCTCTGGCCATCAGAGCCAAGAGGTCTGTATCAGTCAAAATGGAAACAGTTGAAGATGCCCAGGATAATGTGCTAACTTACTCACAATGGCAGGATTAACGTGTACACTATGGTAATCTGAAAGCTGTTGTACAATTCATTCATTCATAATAATCATTTTAAACTCTGTGTCTCTGATACCCAACAATTACCTATTGATGCCAGGAACTGTTAGATGGGGAAGCTTGTGTAGTAAAAAAAACAAACAAGTACAGAACATGCAGAAGGCATAAGAAGGGTGCTTTTAAATCTTCAGTTAATAGAATGGTGGAATGGTGACTCTCAAAAGAATAGTTGAGCTAGGCAGATAAGATTCTTGCCAGTTATAGGTAAATTTAATTAAAAACAAGTCATAATGTTAAATGGCTCTGTGGGTCAATTTCCCAGCTTCAATCATTTTTTATTCCAAGAAGTAATTTATTGTAGTAATTTTAAAATCAAATCATTAAAAAATGTTGCTTAACATTTCTCTCTCTCTCTCTGTCTCTCCCTCACTCTCTCTCCCCCTCCCCTCTCTCTCAAATAATAGTAAACCAAGTAGTGTCTCACATTCTAATGTGAATGACTTAATAAAACAAGAATCTGAGCAGTAAAATTACTTGTAATGTGCAACAAATTTGCAAGCATAATATTACTGCAAATATATTTTGCGGGTGCTAAGAGAGAGTAAGTATCAAGTTAAAGTACACACTTTGAAACCGAATTGGAAACCAAATTTCCTGAACCCTTTAAGTTTACAAGAAAGCCATTAGAAAAATCAGCTTTAAATTTTAAATTGACTCTGGGCTATTATAAATTAAATTATCAGGCTCAGTATTGATTTCCAAAGTTAAAAATGATTATGCTGAGTAATTTGTGTGTTGATTGCCTCCCTCAGTTAAAGAGTATAGTTAGGAAAAATGTCATTTTCTAAGCCATATATATCAAAATATTTTAATAAAAATAAATGAAGTGACTTACGACCACAATTGAGCCCAAAATTTATGCTGTTAAGCAACACATTTTAAGTGAATTTTGTCCCATTTTATGACCTTTCTTGCCACAGCTGTTAGGGGAATCTTTACAATTGCTAAGTAACATGGTTGTTAAGTGAATCTAGCTTCCCCATTGACACTGCTTGTGAGAAGGTCACAAAAGGTGATCACATGAGCCCAAAACACTGCATCATAAATATGAACCAGCTGCCAAGCATCCAAAATTCGATCACGTGACCATGGGGATGCTGCAACAGTCATAAGTGTGAAAAATGGTCCTAAGTCACTTTTTTCAGTGCCTTTGTAACTTCAGATCACTAAATGAATGGTTGTGGGTTGAGGACAACCTGTTTATAACATATTCAACATTTTTTGAATTAGAAGTATCCTGGATGTATAAATTGGTTTAGGAAAAAAGGCTAAAGACATGGAACAGAAATGTGAGATTAAAAAATGCAATTGTGTGATCAACACAATGTGAAGATATATGTACCTAAAAGTTGATGATGTCAAAATAACCTAGTGCTGTTTCTTTCTTAGTTCTCTGAATAGTTTTGCAAATCCTTTGAGAACTTTTGTTTGAAGAATAAAGTAGAGAATGGTTAGGTAAATTTAGCACCCTTAGAAGGTAGGAAAGAAGAATCTTGTCTGAGACATAAAAACTGATAGTGGAATCTGATGTTCTATGCACATATCATATATATCGATTGGTTATGTACTATTAAGCCATTATCACTTCTTAGTGAACACATAGATTTAACCCTGAAGATAGTATCATGGAAACTGAATTTATAAGGAAGGAACATGCAATATTTCCCCTTTTTACATTTGTGGCAGCGTAGACTTGGTAGCCATCAATTTTTTCCCTGACTTCTTTTGAATTACTGAATAAAGTATATTTTGTTATCAAAGGGATATGGAGGGGGTGTGTGTGCGTGTGCGTATGTATGTATGTATGTATGTATGTATGTATGTATGTATGTATATTGTACACTGAAAACTTACTTGGGAAATAATCCTAATATGCTTTTCAATTTCTGAATAAAGAAAATATCAGCAAAATAGGACAAACCCTGAAAAGTAAGTGATTCTGTATTCCCTTTTTGTATTATACTAAATTGCAATCTTTTTTTTCTGGTTTATGGCTTGTTGTAATAGGAATTAGGAATAATAAGATATAATGTTCCTGTTTGCTTGACACTTTTGAGATTATTTTCCTCCTACCTGCTATAACATGTGCATCACAGTTTGTGAATTTTCTGATTAGTAAATATTGAACTATTAATACATCTAATTGATCTTTTTTAAAACCTAAGGATAATGGGTACGACACAGATTTGGTCAACTCACATGGATTATTGGTCTTGTTGTTCTTAGGTTACTACCTCTACATAATAAGGGGAGGTTTTTCTGGGGCTAGCAAATGTTGGCAGATATTTGCATGGCTAACATTTCAATGTAGCTTCCAATATGGATTACAGATAGGATATTCCCAGTTAGCTATGGAATTACTCTTGCTAAGAAGAACAAGAAGTTGGAGCCATATTTATTCTCTCAGATGGTCAGTGACTTTTGTCATTATTCCATTTTATATTCTTCAAAGTTGTCAGAACTGTGTAGGATAACCTAAAGTGATATAGAGCATACAACATTACTATTTTATCTCTGATTGTTTTTAATTGATAGATTGCTTAATTGTTCAAGACTCTTGGCAGCCCACAAGGATAGCAAACATACAATTAACATTAAAGCAGCAGCCCCCAACTTTTGGGCACCAGGGACCGGTTCTGTGGAGAGAGGTTTTTCTGTGAACCGGAGAGGGTGTAGTTTTCATTTTCATTTCATTTTCATTTTATTAAATTTATATACCGCCCCATTCCAAGGACTCGGGGCGGTTTACATCTAAAAATC
>JANHFL010005971.1:0-12053 GCA_032468155.1 Oxyrhabdium leporinum
CATTTACACTGTTATACAAGCTGTATACTCACTACTTTACATTGTAGCCAAGTGTCATTTCTTCAGTGTTGTCACATCAAAACATATACTTAAATATTTACAAAATATGAGGGGGCGTGTATTCACTTCTGTGATATACTATTTAAACAACACAAAAACTGTAAAACAGTAAAAACATGAAAAACCTCCAAATTCAACCTACACAAGAGCAAAATATTTGGCCAGTTAGCAATATAGCCAGGAAACGGGGCCCTTAACACATTTAGTGCCCTGGCCCTGGGAACATAGAGGTAATCCTCAAGTTACAACAGTTCATTTAGTAACCTTCCAAGTTACAACAGCACTAAAAAAAGTGACATGACTTACAACTGTTGCAGCATCTTCCATGGTCACATAATCAAAATTCGGATGCTTGGCAACTGACTCATTCTTATGACGGTTGCAGTGTCCTGGGATCATGTGATCCCTTTTACAGCCTTCTGACAAACAAAATCAATGTGGAAACCAGATTACCTTAACAACCGTGTGACTAATTTAACAATTGCAGTTATTCCCTTAACAAATGTGGCAAGAAAAGCCAGAAAATAAGGCAAAACTCACTTAACAAATTTCACAGTTAATGGCATAAATGTTGGGCTCAATTGTGGTTGTAAGCTGAGGACTACCTGTAGTTGCTTATTTCTTATTGTTATTATAACTATGTTGGGTTTTGTCTTTGTTGTTATTTGGTTGTATTAGAAGGTATATTTTTGATGTTGTTTTGTCGTTAGAACTGTTTTATATGATCAATACTATGGATAATACATGTCTCAAAGGTGCTTTTTCAGGAGGCACCTTGAAAAAGCAAACTGGACTTTCTTGTTTTTTCTTTGAAGATGTTTCACTTCTCATCCAAGAACCTTCTCCAGCTCTGACTGGATGGTGTGGAATGGAAGGATTTATATTCCTTGCAGACAGCTGCTCATTTGCATCCTTTCTGAAGGCCATTGAAGCACTTGGGGGTTTATCTTTCTCTTTTCTTCAAAGAAAAAACAAGAAAGTTCAGTCGCCTCTTGAAAAAGCACCTTTGGGACAACATGACCTGGATGACAGAATTGCTATAGACCAGTGATGGATAACCTTTTGGCACCAAGTGTCCAAAGCCCATGCGCACACATCCCAAAATTCAAAGCGCATGCGACACCCCCCCATCCCATGCGCATATGCGAGCAACCCCCCTGCGTGCGCAGCAGAGTCCCGAAGACCAGCTGGCTGGTGGGTGGCGTGTCACGCATGTGTGGCGGGGCGGAGCGGAGCTGGCGCAATAGCTTGCGTGCCCAGAGAGAGGGCTCTGCGTGCCACCACTGGCACACATGCCATAGTTCGCCATCACTGCTATACACTATGGATAATGGAGAACTTTGATCATAAATTACTAACTGTAACCTAAAAATGTACTGTGTTGTGCTAAAATTAAAGAAAAAAGGATTTAGTAGAAATAGACTTTCATTATTAATATTCCCCAAGGTTTAAGAGGATGCTGAGGGTGCATTTAAAGAAGCGGAGGAATCCATAATCACAGGAAGATTTGAAATAAGCATATTTAATAATGCAGGAGAATAGTTAGTAAAATGCTACAAAGAGAATTATTTGTTTATTAACGTTAGTTTCAGACACAACCTACAGAAAATACACATTCAAAATCTGATATTAATGGATTGATATTAAAATAAATTAAACATATTAAAATATAAAATCATTGTGAAGAATAAATTTAGTATATTTAACATATGCAAAAGTGAACCTGAGAATTGTTAATGAAAATTACAAAACTTGAATTATTAAAAACTTTATTAAGATGTATTGCAGTTAACAGGAATAAATTAAGAGGAAGTTAGATTTTCATACATTCCATGAAAAGCAAGCATCTCAGAAGCTTCAGAGAAAGATTTTTATGATTAAAACCCACTCTTTGAAAACTCCAGATTATATTAGTTTCAACACAACTCTTCTCCAAAGTGAAGTCCACAGGCCAATATAGTTAGAGAATACCAATGACTGAATCTTATCCCAGAGAAACAGGCCCATTCAAGAATGCCACAAACATTTTTTCATACCTTATAATACCATGTTTCTCAGAAAACATGACGCACGCCAACAATAAGCCCAACCCTACTTTTTTGGGGGGTGGGCCTAATATTGCCCTTTCCCCGAATATAAGCCTGGGGAGATGGGCGTGACCAGCATGAGTAGTGGCATGGGTGTGGGGGGGGGCAACTATCCAGCTGCAGCTGCAGCCCACTGGCCCACTGAAGTCTCAGAATGGAGGCTTTTTGCCGAACGGGAGGAAAATGGGGAGGGGGGACTTTCCTGCCTGCCATCCTTCTCTCAGTCCATGCGGAGCTTGAGGAACAGATGACAGGGAGGAAAATCTCCCTTTCCCATTTTCCTCACTTTCGTCAAAAATCCTACATTCCGAAACTTCAGCTCGCACGCGTCACCCCCCGGCCTCTGTTTCACGTCAGAGTCTTCCGGAAAGCCCTCTAGCTGTGAAATGGGCTCTGGATGGACACGCACGGCACCCCTGGCCTCTGTTTTGCTGCCAGAGCCAACCGGAAAGCACTCTGCAGACGATAATAGAGCTCCGGGTCCATGCTGGTGAGTGGCAGCAAGCAGCCGCAGAAGAAGAGGACCAGCAGCGGGCTCCTCTTAGGCAAGGCTGTCAGTGCCACCACCACGAGGGGAGTCAAAAAATTAGAACCCTCCACAAAGAAGGCCTAGACGGTTTTTTCAGGGGGGTCAAAAGAAAATAAGACCCAGCCTTCTTTTTTGAGAAACATGGTACCACTAATGAGCTATAGAAAACTCCAATTTCTACCTACTGCAAGGAGTATAAACCGTTCATTCCCCACTATCCTGTCAGAGCTGAAGAAGCTTCTTGGATGAGAAGCAAAACGTCTTCCAAGAAAAAAAACAAGAAAGTCCAGTTGCCTCCTGAAGAAGCACCTTTGGGACAACCATGACCTGGAAAACTGAGAATTTCCATAGATTTAGCAATGTACTTTTGGATGAACACATTTCAGATGGTGTGGGAATATGAACGGATTTCCAGAAAAACTACAAACTACGGGGACCATTTTCACTTCGGTTTGTGATGCAGACAACACAGACTCATCCCCAACAGCCTGCACCTGTCTTCAACAGTGAAGGGATACAGGGCAGAAAACATGCTGCAGCCAAGGAGACACCACAGCCATTTGCACTATTTGGATGACCCTAAGGACGCAGATAAACCTCCAAGTGGCCTCAATGACTCTAAAAGAAGACAAATGACCAGCTGTCTGCAAGGAATCCTTCCATCCCTGATAATCCAGTGAGAGCTGAAGAAGCTTCTTGGATTATAAGCAATGTTATGTTTGATAGGTACACAGGTTGAAAACAACATGGGACTTTGCTTTTATCCATGACAACAGCAGCAAGAATTTTGTATTTACAGAGGTGGAAGGACTTACAGATCCCCACAAAGGAAGAATGAATAGTGATGTTAATGGAATTGCCTGAGATGGCAAAAGTGACTGCTTTGATTAAAGAAAAACTTATCTAGCTTTGTTTCCGCTTGGGAACCACTTCTGGACTTTTTGCTTGAAAATTTGTGATCTGACAATTAAAACTATTTACAATTATAGAAGTACTATGGATGGGCTGTCTGCTAAAACAAAGCGAAGCTATGGCATACACTAGAAAGAAAACTGGAACGCCTGTATTTGTGGAGTCTGTCACCAAGATCAAAGAGTGTTTATTCACATAGAATATGTATGTGTAACACTCCATTCTAGGTGGTTAGAGAACGGATAACAATAACAAAGAGTTAGACATCCTGCATACCTCAGCTAGAAGTTAGAAATAAAGATTGCCTAGAGCAAATAGAATGTGCATTAGTTCCTGGAGCATTCATTAGCCAAGGCTTAGGAACAGGGATGGCTAGAGACCAATAGAACAAATTGTTAGATTATTACTAAAGTGTTTATTAGATGATATTTCTTATATATCCCACCTTGTCCCACCTTCTGCTTTAGTGAAATTGTATAAAGCTTTCTTTATCCTTTGTTGTGGGTGCCAGCATTTTGCTGGCTGGGACCCATTTGCTGAAGCGCTTCAATAAAAGGAAACGAAACCTGCACCTTTTTTCTGGTGTTCTTCATTGGCTTCAGCACCAGGATCAGACCCAAATTGGGTCAGAGCCAAATATTGCTGTTTTTTATATTTGTATCTGTCCCAATGAAAGCTGAGAGTTACTCTTTTTCTATGTTTTTCTTCCCTTTTCTTTTTCTGTAATTCCAATTCTGCTAATTCCTTGAACTTCCCTTTTTTCTTTTTTTGCTTCCTTGTTTTTTTATCTTGTGATGAAATTGAAAATAGTCTTATACAAAAGATTGTTTTATTGCTACAAGAAACTGGCTATTGTACATATTATTGTATGAGAAGAAATAGGTTCTGTTCTTTCTTAATTTAATGTTTACCTTACCCTGAGCTTAGTTGCTGATATTTGAGAACTTCTGGCTTCTTCCAAATGCCTTCTTTTTCTGTCTCTGACACAGTCTTTCAGTTCATCCCAATGAAGCACCTTGAACGTAAAATTAGCAATTTTTCTAATACTCAAATGAAAAACAATAGCCTAGTTAAGCAAGATATATATTTTGGGAGGGATCAATCTGACTTCTAAATATGAACTCAAAAATTTACCACAGAATTACAAAATCATCATACTGATCTGGTAGATGGTTCAACACATCTAAACACATTATGTTTAAATTATAGAGTAATTCAAAATCTCTTTAGGAATTTAATAGCTTGTCTTTCTTTTGCTATAGTAGAACCTTGCCATTGAATGATACGATAAGACTTATCTATAAATACAGTAATGAGAGCTTTGAATATTGATTTTGTTCATGGATAAGTTTTCACAGAGATTTCATGTCAGCTATGAAGGCTTAAGACATTCTTTAAGGAGCATGATAAAAAAAATTGGGCTATAAGACTATATAATGAGAATGCACAGGGAAATAGTGAAAAAAATAGTGAAAACTAAGTTATATATTTGAGCTTTATTTAATGCAACAAAAAAACATATAAAAGATATGAAATATTCTAATTGTACAAAAGCTTAACTATGTTTATGTAAGACAAATAAGATACAGATACACATTTTGCATGTATGCAATCCCAGGGTTGTTGATTAGATTGCTAAACCAAAAGAGGCCATGGAAAACAAGTCCATGCTGCTACCAGGAAACCTGCATAGTTGCATCAATTTGGTCACCAAAGGTTGAGCATAATTTGAGGATGTCTTAATAGATGTAAAGTATCCTACATATATACCTACGTATATGCATAGATGTAATTGTATTACTGCTGTACTCTTAAGTCAGTACTATTCTCAGTTTTGGAATGAAACATTGAGATTTGTGTTTTCAAGACTTGGAAAAACCACTGTCAATCCTTTGAGACTGCCCAAATCAAGGGAAAAAAACCCTGCAGATTCCAGGAAAATTATTTCATTGCTGTAGGTAAAGTAACAGAAACTTGAAAGCCTGTTCAATGTTTTTTTAATCCCACCATTTGTTACACTAAAGAAATTCAAAGCAAGGCGGTTTTGAGTTTCTGTTCACACTTGCTTCAATCTCTAGCCTACGTAATCTCTTCACCACATCTTTATTTAACAGCTCATTCATTCCTCCTTGAACCTCTTTTTCATATTGTCCCCAAAGCCGTCTCTAAATTCCTTTATAGTAAGACGGCCCTTATTCTCTAGGCTACACATCTCCGTATAAAAGGGGAATAGAGTAACAAGGGAGAATGGCTTGTTGTATCTGAAATGTGGCCAAACTGAAACGCATAGCAAAATTGCACTATAATAAATGCAAGGAAGACTTATTATAGAAAACTATTTATAATGAATCTAGTTTGACAAAACCATCCCTATGGCAGCTGAATGGCACTCACCTTCTCAAGCTCATTTGTCTGTTCATTTTTAGAAGCTGAGAGAAGCAGGCCCAGGCTGTTGGTGGCATTAAATGGATGAACCAAGATATTATCAGAGGAATGTTTCTCACTCAACCAATGGAAAAAATAAGAAGCAAATTTAGCATTGGCTTCAGCAAGAAAGTCTTGATGAAGACAACAATTTAGAAGACCCATGATGGAGGAAGAAAAAACAACATTGATCCACAAGTTCTTAAAAGACTATGTTTACTACCATGTCTGAGCAAATAAAGTGCCCGAGCAAGGAATTTGCTTAGTAAAAACACAATCTGGGAGAACTATCCAAAGTCAAAAGGATTTGCATTCTGGATCAAGAGATGGAGACAAGAATACCTTACTATTCCAATGAAAGCCTCTTTATCTGCCATTTACTTCAGTGATTCTTATACTTGGCAACTCATACTGGCTAGGGAACTCTGAGGATTGAAATTCACACATCTTAAAGTTGCCGATTTTGTCTCAGGTAAAACACCAAGAAAAGAATGGTGCACAAGTTCTAATAAAAGGTCTTCCACCTTGACTGCAGGAGTGGTGATCCAAGGCTGCCAACACATGCAATACCCTCTACTTTGAGATGTTGGAATTTATGGCAAGTTGTTTCCACTCCTACATCCATTATCTCAAAGTCTGCATTTCTAAAACTGTGGGATTAGGTTAAATGCAAATATTGAATGAAAACAACATAATGCACAAACTGGATATCTGTCATAATCTCAAATACGTGCCATAGATTATTACACAGATTGCACATACAACGTACTGAAATGATTTTTATTTCGTTTACTGTCAGACAAATAGAGACTACAACACCAAACGAAGTGACTTTTGGAGAATTTGTATATCTGAATAGGGCACGCATTGTATTCATATCCTATAAATTGAGCTGTGTTGCTGTTGTTGTTTTTTCTCCTTAAAAAGAATATGACCAGTAACTGCAATGACCAAATGGTTTATTTGTAAATAAATACCAATGAACATAATTGGCCTTATTTCAGAATAAGCATGCTGAGGATTGAGGATGAAAAATTGTCCCGGTTTGCTTAGGATGAAAATATCATCTATTACTCTAATAAAATGTAACTGAAGGATAAGTGGAAAGTTCTAAACAAAGACAAACAAAAGCTGACATTTCTAAAGAACAAAAATGGAATTTCATAATTCTAAAACTACTGTAACTTAGTATGTTTTGGCTAGCCCCCTGCTAATTAAACATCTTTAGTTATATTGAAAAAAATCCAAATCCCTAGTGGATTAGTAGGGCATGGGAAAGTAATAAGAAACTAACAGCAATGTTATGCATTATTTGGTAAGTAGCAGTGAATTTAGTAGGATCGACTACTGAATGCACGTGAATGGAATTGCAGGACAAATGTTTTAATGGTATGTAGGTTAGATGATTTATGTACATGAGTTTGTTTGATATATATTTATACAATAATTTATTTACTTATATTTGCTTTCCAGATTCAGCAAAGTAGTTTATGAAAATTTCAAATACAAGAACCGAATTTTAAAAAAGAAAGAAATGATCTATGTGGCAATAAACCATTGCTTGTCACTCAGTAGCAAAAAGAGCTTAATGTAGTTCAAGTATTTCTTATTGTGCACCTTAGCAAGAATCAGTGAATAATGGTCCTCTTTTTTAACCCTTTTCATTGCAGTCAATCAAACAGGAGATACATGAGTCTGTTCCTGTCTCATAACTTAAATTTTCTTAATGATCCATGGTTGTCTCTTAATTATTGTGTTGAGGTTATGATGGAGTAGCTCTCAGATAAATAAAATGTTAGGTGATTCTACTAATCCAGTGCAAAGCTCACTTAAGTCTGTGCAGTTCAATGGGAATACATGACAGCGTACTTGAGTCCCTTCTAATGTGACACATGCTGGGCTGTGACGATGCAGATTCAATGTCATATCTCTGCATTCCCACAATGCCAACAATCATCCCAAGATTGTTGGCATTGTGGGTTGACCTGTTTACGTTTCAAATCAAAATGTCAAAGAAAATGTCAAAAATACAGTATCACAATATTTCCTCTAAAACTGTAGATTTGGTAGTTTTCCATTGGTAGGGACCTAGGTAGGATAAGAATAGAATAGAATAGAATAGAATAGAATAGAATAGAATAGAATAGAATATGGAAGGGACCTTGGAGGTCTTCTAGTCCAGCCCCCTGCTCAAGCAGGAGAAACTGTACCATTGAGTTTACTTACAGGAAAATGAGTGAAAACTTTTTCCATTTGAGCTGAAGTATATTTAAGGCAACAAAATAGAACATATTCAACCACTATTAGAAAAGCATAGATTTTTTTTAAAATTTCAAACTCCTACAATCTTATTGGCCATTTCCTGTTTAGACAACTTAATTTTTTCTTGCTAGATTCTCTGCTTTCAGTTTGACTGATATGCTGTCTAATCTCTCTTCCTATCTCTATCTCTATCTCCATCTCCATCTCCATCTCTATCTCTATCTCTATCTCTCTCCATCTCTCTTTCTATCTGTCTCTTTCTATCTCTCTGTTTCTCTGTCTTGACCTTATTGGCAATCTTCTGGTTATACGCAACTTCATTCCCCCCCCCTAGATTCTCTGCTTTCTGTTTGACTGATTTGCTCTCCCTCTTGCACTCATTTTCTTTATCTTAGCGATGGTATCAAAAATAATTGAGTGTGTAGGATTGTTTGTTTCTCATTTGCATCTCAAAAAGACATCAGTTGGCTTAATATTTAGCGTTAAACAGAATTGTAAAATTAAGGGTTACTGACTAAGTTCTGTTGCACACAAACCAAAATACACATTTTATTTCTGGGTAAAAAAAAAAATCTGGTAATACAGAATTTAAAAATCAGTTAAAAGCTATTTGAGGCAAGTGGCAGCTGTTGATATGGGAACTAAGTACCTCTGATGACATTCTTATGTTTCATCCCTGACTTCAAAGCTTTTATCTTTAGTTTTTCAGTTGACTCATACAATTTAACTGAAACAAACCCTCCAATTTTCTTCTCGGGCTAGTTTGAACATGCTGCCTTTGGGGGATTATTTTGGGGACTAGAAATATTGCACATCAAATTAGATAGAGATGGTTCAAATCTTTCCCCCATCTCAGAAATCTTTCAGATAGTTGTGGGTGCTCCATCACTGGAGGTTTTTAAGAAGAGATTGGACAGCCATTTGTCTGGAATGGGATAGGGTCCCCAGCTCGAGCAGGGGTTTGGACTAGAAGACCTCTAATGTCCCTTCCACCTTGGTTATTCTGTTATTCCTGAAACCCCATGAGATTTAATAACCTCATAATCCTCCCCAGAAACCTTGAAAAATTTCTGCAATCTCACAGGGCCTCAGATATTTGATGTCATTTGGAAGGGGAACCATTTAAGGGTCTCTTGTCTGTTGTTACCAGGGATTGAATGCAATTTCTAGTGTTTTGCTCTCCTTGTCTTTAGGATTGCTGTAGAAATTAATTGTTCAGTCAAAACTCCGAGGCAGGTAGATTCCTCAAAGAATAGTTTGATTGGAAATATCATATTGGCATGTATCTGGTGAAAGCTGGCTCTGAAGGGTCCCACGGTTTTCACCTAATTAAAGGTGAAAGTTTTCCCCCCAATTCCAAACAATCAGTCACATGGCCCAATCAAGGCAGCGTCTGCTGGTCACTTCTCCTTCCTCTGGCCAGGTGTGAGAACGTCTTTGGTTCCCAAGAGAAAGTATTTTGTTTTGACTACACAGCCCCAACTATGTCTAATCCCCACTCTCTATCCCTCAGCTCCAGTGTGGTAGCATTGAAGCTCCAAGATGGCTTCAGCCAGGCCAGCTTCAGGGTTAACAGGCTGCCCCCCCTCAATTGAAGAGGAATTCCTGCAGGACAAAACATACAGAGGGAAATTAGTCAAAGCTTACCTTAAACCCCCCTCCCCTTCTTTCCCCTGGAGGCCCCTTAGGCTTCTGAGGGAACTCATTGTGAAACTGTTTAACCAACCTATCAGCTTTCACATCCCAATCAATGCAGCGTCCGCTGGTCAGGTGACATCACTTCGCCTTCCTCTGGCCAGGTGTGAGAACGTCCTTGGTTCCCAAGAGAAAGTATTTTGCTTTGACTACACAACCCCAGCTATCTCTAATCCCTCCTCCCTATCCCTATCCAAGATGCCATCAGCCAGGCCAGCTTCAGGGTTGACACAGAATCAATGAGGGAAGCCAGGTTTGTTTAGCGGTTGCATGATTCACTTAACAACGATGGCAAAAAAATTGCAGAACTGGGTGCAACTCACTTAAAGACCATCTTGCTTAGCAACAGAAATTCTGGTCCCAGTTGCGGTTGTAGGTTGAGGACTGCCTCTATTATTTTTAGTTAAACACTGGTTGAACCCTTCATCAATGTAATGCGATGACATGTCAACAAAATCTCCCTAATTCACCATTTCTTCTTTTTCTGTAGCGGTCATATGGGGATTCCAGCCTAGACTCCTCATATTCTTCTCAGACATCTGAACCTGTGAGTAATTTTCTTGTTTTTGTTGGAAGCGAGTGAAACTCAAGAAATAGAGGTTAATTGGATGGTTCTAAGTATCAGTTCAGTAATACTTTAGCGGAGATAAATTTCTTTGCAATAAATATATACTGGGGCTTCAGCTTCTAAAGTTTTTAACAGCCACATTGGACAATGTTAGCAACAGAAATTATTTGATCATTTCTTCTAGTTCCGTGTTTTTTTCTGAGAGGTCCGAGTGGCGTGGCTGAGTGGAGGCACACCGTGTGGAAAACACATCTTATAAAAAACACAGAAGATTCACTGAAATCAGAGGCGCTCTCTGTGTATTTATTTACTTCATAGGTTTGTCAAAGTACAGTCCAGAAAAAAAAAGGAAGAGAAAAGTGAGAAAGCCCAAAAGAAAATCAGAAAGTGATTTACAATCTTTAAAACCGATTGAAATTTTTGAAGCCTGTAGGAGTAGACAAGTCCCAAAAACTCATGAACCAAGATAGTCTCTTTAATATGAATCTTGACTCAAAATAAACAATTAGCCAAAGTTTCTATCTGATCTAAAAAGTTCTAACCTTATTTAACAAGACAGGCAAAAGCTAATATGTGAAAACCGTGGGTTAAAAGAGGCCCAGAAATTTGAATGGGTTCCAAGTCAATATTTAGAGTTGTTACAGATTCTCAAGTTGAATTCAATCTTATATTAGATTTATTTTAAACATCGATGTGTGTTCCCACAGTTTAATTTGCCAAGTTTTCTAAAGAGCGGATTGTATGTGATTTCCAGTAAGAAGCATAAAACATCTTGACGGATATAGTTGGTTTGGAGACCAAGAATTGCTTTGGTGGCCACGGAAGTGACGGAAGAAACAATGAAGAAGGAAGGGAAAGGGAGGTGGATGATGGTTGATTTGATCATGGCCAAATCAAGAGTTGACTGCAGCAGGGAATTCGACTTTTTGTGAAGTCAGTTCCTAGAAGGATGATGGAGTCTTGTCTGTGTTGGCTCTTGAAGGGAAAGTGAAACTGATCGCTGATCTTCTCAAAACCTTTTTCTAGACTCTGGAGGGAGCCAATGATGGTTTGAGTAAACCCAGTTCCTTTGCGTATCTGCTGATGATCCATCTGAAAGAAGGCAGGAATCTGGTCATCCGGGATCGCTGTGGTGAGTCCCTTTCAGAATCGTTTCTGATTTCTGAGACGCATAAATGCAGATTATCCATTAAGTCTGTATACATTTATGTTTTTGGTTTCTGTGAGAAATGATGCTGCTGAAGTTCAGCAGTTGGCTACTGACTCAAGTTGTGGTCGACACGGGACCCTCTGGGACTTCCAAATTGATAGATCGGTAATATTTATTTGGTCAGCGATCGGCAAAATTTAAAAAAGCGAAACCAGAGTGAAGCAAGCACAAATGGGAAAGAATTATGAAATGAATGCAGAAAGAGGGAGGGAGGGAAGGAGGGAGGGAGGGAAAGAAGGAAGGAAGGAAGGAAGGAAGGAAGGAAGGAAAGAAAGAAAGAAAGAAAGAAAGAAAGAAAGAAAGAAA
>JANHFL010005971.1:20895-48772 GCA_032468155.1 Oxyrhabdium leporinum
CCCCCCCCCCCCCCCCCCCCCCCCCCCCCCCCCCCCCCCCCCCCCCCCCCCCCCCCCCCCCCCCCCCCCACCCCCCCACCCTACAACAGATCCCTGATATTCATCTGAACGTTATCAAAGTTGAGCCATTAACTTTGTGCCAAGTTAAGTGCCAAGGTTTTGTTCAGAACGAGAAGACTACAGCTGTGAAGGCCAATCCTTGGGACTCTCCTCAACAGCCTTTCAGATGGTGGGAATACACAGCATATGCCTTTCAGACAACACATATTCAATGAAGATTTCAACTGGAGAAAATAATCCTGAAGAAAACCAGGACCCAAGGACCCTCTCTGTCCCACCCACCTCCCAGGCTTATTGTTGTGGGGAAAACAGGAAGAGGAAGTTGTGTTGGATATTTTCCCCGCCTTGAGTTGTTATTTGCAAAAATAATAAAGGCAGAATAGAAATAGGTAAATAAATAAATAAATCCACAACAAAGGACAACTAACACCATGAATTCAACTCAGATGCCTATTGCACACAGATACTTTTCTGTTCAGCTAGTTAGTATTGATCAGCAGGTAGACAATTGCATTCTACCCCATCTGTGTCTTCCAGATCATCTTCAAAGGCAGCCCCAAAGGCTGGGGAATTCTAGGAGTTGAAGTCCATCTATCCTAAAGATGCCGCAGTTGAGAAATGCTGGTCTAAATGGTAGCGGACAATGTTTTCTGTGCCACCTGGTTCAGCTCTGGGTGGCTTACAACAACCATAAAAATAGATAGCAAAAAGATCTCCAGGCTACAACCTATGCTTGCTGCAAATCAAGAATTCTCTCAGCCCATGCACTGCCGTTTCAAAGAAAATGGAGGATCAACAGGAACTACCGCCTTGGACATGAAGGCTTCTGTACACATAATAACTACATCTTGTCTAGGTGCATTCCGAACCTGTTTTATTCCATCTAGTCCCTTACAGTGCCCAGGAGCTTAATTTTTAATGCAACTGCATGCATACGAGTAAAATGAATGTGTAAAAAGAGAAAACATTATAACAGAGTCAATCATATGTTCCCAAGGCAAGCCATATATAATCATGCCAAAACTGGTCTCCACAGCTCTTTAAAACTTCCAATTTAAATAATAATACGTAGTCACATGTGCTATATTGCAGCAAAATTTAACAAGTAGCAATAAACTTGAAAGATAAATACTCTATAGCATCAGAAGCAAGTCAGTCATTTAGGACCTTTTTAACCATGGCACAAGCAAACATTGAAAATCTTTTTTTTTTCCTGGGGTATCTTCATCATGATGTCTTTATCTTATTCCTCAATCCATGAGAGAGACCGGCTTGTCTTTTGCTGTACTTGATCCTAAAGTATTGGGTATCTAAAGGATGCCTCTAATGAAGTGAGCTGCAGTTCACAAAACTTATACCTTGTAATAATCTGTGTTCTTTAGGAAAGATGCTGCCAGACCACTGATTTTTTTGCCACATAAACTAACCTGGCTTTCCTCCTACAATGGTGCTAAAGGTGATCTCTTGAGGTGATAATGTCCTAAGGCATTCTCAAGTTGTATAAAATCAGTTAGGCTTTGTTACTTTTTGTGACCTTGGAGTTATATCTTCACAAATGTTAGAAGCTTTACCAGCTAAATTTTCCTTTGTTGCATATATTTTGAAAAGTAGATAAGGAAATGGAAGAAAATAATTTAGTTTGCATACAAATACAAATTTATCTAATTTCACATTTTTAATTACCGTAAGTGAAGCTTGTAAAATTTTGTATTAGATACAATTTTTGTATTCCTGTACTCCCTTTTTAGGTAAAGCACTTGATTATAAATAAAGGTATCTATCTGTTCCAAAATTCAAATTTCTCTGTATTTTGTAGTGCAGGTTGCCAACAATTTAAAAAAGGCTATCAGGTAAGTACAAAATATACAGGTATTTTGGAAAATGATGTGCATAAATTTAGGAAACATTATTGCAAGAAAATATGTAAGATAAAATTGCATCTTAAAATGCACGTGCTTGAAGAAACATACTCTGAAATATATTTACCTTTTTTTTTTTTTTTTTTTGCAAAACACTTTCCAGTTGGATGAATTGGGCTTATTTGCTGGGTGAAATTGAAATAGAGAAATATTGCAGCAACTTCCTGGGGAATATTTTTTTACCTTTTTTTCTTCTTTTGCCCAACTGCTCAAAAATAAAAAGAAAACCAGTGATGTAAGAAACACTTTTCAAAGGGGAAACTGCAATGTTCCTTAAAACCTTCAGGTGGCATTTTACTTGCAATATGAATAAATTATTAAAGGTTAACAATTATATCTCACTAAGTGTCAAACTAAATATTACCCCAAAAAAGATTTCCAAACCCAACCTTTGCATCAATTATATCAAAGTGCACCCATTTTTAAAGAATAAACATATAGGATGGCAATGCCACACTGTGGTTCTGAAATGCAGGCATAAGATAAAACATATGGTCTTTAAGTAAAATTACAACAGAGCATAGAAGCTAAGGATGAGTTTCAAGACATTCTGAAGGACAAGAATTGAGTTTGACTCCCTCTACACCATCTTAAAGAGAGATCATGTGATTTCCCCAGGCAGATTCTCCTCATGAGTAGACTGTAGGAACTGGGGTTTTTGTGGTCAGCTTGTGAGTTGAACGGCTAGGAGTTGAGAGCTTTCAATCAATTTGTTTCTAGAATGTTTAGAATTGGGAACAGGAAGTCTTAGGGTGGAACTGTAACAATTTTAGATGTAATGTATTGTGCATGTTCATAGATATCCATACAAATGTATTCTATTTATTAGCTCACTGCATTAATGATATTATGCATATTCATGGGAAGATGACATATATATATATAATATCCATAACATTCTAATCCTAGTCCTACATCTTGTTTCCTTCCTCCATATCCTTCCATTCCAGTCAGTGAGCTTCTGGAAAATGCAAACCAACTTGATAGCAACTCTTGAAGAATTAGTGCCGATTTTTTTTTCCACTGAATTTGAGCCATGGCTTGGTTAAGTTTAAAAGTTGCTTTGATAATCTGGAACAGGGGTCCCCAACCTCTGGGCCACAGTCCACTACCAGTCCTTGGCCTATTAGTAATGGGGCCACATGACCAGCAGTCCGGGGCACATATGTGTGCAGCTTGGCTCACACGAACGGCAGGCCAGCATGCACGCACGCACATGCCCATTTCAACTTGTGCAAGTGAAGCTGTGCACCCACGCATGTGTGCCAGCCTGCTGCCCATGTGGCCTGATTCCCCTCTCCCATCCCCAACCAGGCCATGAAGCCGCAAAGGTTGGAGACCGCTGGTCTAGAAGATTATTGCACTAACTACAATTTCACAAACATGAAAAATATTACTATTTTGGGGAGTGGATTGAACCAAGAAATATTGAGTAGATCTCAATGTTTGGTCTGTTTTCCCAGTTTTATGAAGGTAGCTGAAAGTCAAAACCAATCAGGTAATGATCTGATCATTCCAAATGAGTTATTACTGCTTCCCCATCTCACATACTACATTATCCAAATCCTATTTAAACAATAACCCCCCCAAAGTATGACCTTTACATGCATTGAACCATACATTATATTAGACAGGGCCACAGCTGACCAGGCTGCCATAAATATCTGCATTGCTCTTAAGGAAGGTATCTGTAGCATTAAATCCCACCTAAATCCCACTTCCCCGTGCTCAGACATTGACCTCACACACACACACACACGCCATGAGTTTAGGCAGGGAGAAGAGAGTGGAGTGAAATTAGTCCAACAAGATCACTATTCTGATTCAGGTTGCTTGCACTAGGCACAGATATCCAAAGTGGCATACACATGTACATGCACATGCACTTTGCCAGCTGTACCCAACATGTCTGCATTTTACACTCTTTCCTGTCACTTCCTAAAAGCATAGTTCTGAGGGCAGCAAGAAACATTTCCAGTGCTGGTGAAGTAGCCTATTCACAAAAGGTCTAAGTCTCTAAGAGAATTAGATCACAGTAACATTTCATATTAAGTTAGGCCTTTGGGAATCGAGTTGATAAATAAATTTGAGCTCTGCTGATATTTCCAGTAGAACATAAATTAAGATATGAGTGTATATAATTTATGCTACAATTGCCACAATAGTTGCAGCAGCCTATCGAGGTTATTACTTGTTGGCTTGGCAGGAAAACTGAAAAAGCATCCCAAAAGAAAGTAACAACAAACAAATTTGGAATTGTTGCTGGAAAAAAAATACAACAGCTCAGGGAAATGTTGGATTGGATTGAATTGGGTTGAATTTTTTTTAAAAATCAAGTGCCATGTCCTTTGTGAAGCATAAGGAAGATTAACTTCACAGAAATATGTAAAAACTGTTTCTTTGGTAAAAAGATTGCAATATTTTTAAGCCCTAAAAACAAGATAAAATCCAGAAGTGATTTAGGGAGATGCCTCCCTACTTCACTAAATTATAATTGGTTGGGGGAAGAACAGCACAATTAGATTTGTAACAGTTTATTATTATAGCCAATCTAAATAAATGTAGTTTTGCTTTTAACCTGTTGAGTTTATTTCCTGGTCTGATCTACATTATGGAGCTGACAAGATTATATTTCTCCCTTGAAAATGGATGCCAGAAAACACAATTCCACTTAAAAAAAACAAACAAACCTGCAAATAGTCCCAACTGTAAGTGCACACAGTATCTGGGGGAATCTATCAAGTCATATATTTTTGTGAGCAAGAAATTTCAAATGTAAAAGAAACCCAGACAGTACGTCAGCCCATTATGAGCAATGGTTTTCTGAAAGTGTTTTTAAATAATTTATGGATGGATACAGTTGATGCTGTGATTCTGACTTTATTGTGACATTGTCTTGGCAAAGAAACATTGCTGCCAAGGTTTCAAACGGGTTCAGGCAAGACCACAAACTTTGCAGATGTGCATATAACTGCTTGCAAACCTGTTTGTTGTTTTTAATTGTTGAAGAAACTTCAAATTCATAAGAGTTCAGAAAACAATTGTTCTTCAAAGAAACCAGATTTTGGTTTTGTTCATTCTAAGTCCAATTTATGCATTATTACACTTCTGATAACTACTGCAGAAAAACAGTCAAATCTATGTAATTCCTCTCCATTCTCATGAGCTCCATAATCTCTTACTGTTATTGTGAATTCAGCAGTAGTAACAAAACTCTCCCATTTTCTTCTCTCTCTTCTTACTCCTCTCTTCTTCCAACCTTGAGAAAGCTTGGAAGTGGGGTAGTGGTGATGGTGAGAGAGAGCAGAAAAGACATCTTTTCCTTTCTTTCAACTACCATCAACAAAATTATAAAAATATAAGTGTAAAGAGGAGCTGAGGAAAAAATTACAAATTAATGCCTCATTTTAGATGCAGGTGCAAGCAGGTGCAAGCAGGTGCAAGCAGGTGCAAGCATGAAGATTCCAGTTACCTGTTTAAATTACCATTCAATTGCATCTTAAACTTGCTCAGCCGTACTGAGTTGTGTAACATTTATTCACTGGTATTTTCTTGTTAGGAGCATTTGTGAAGAAATACTGTTCTTGTCACGCAGTGTTGTTCGCCAAGACAAGTCAGGCAAATACTGTACCCTGCCTAATTTTTTAATAAACCGAATGCCCTTAGTGCCACCTGACTATTCCACACCTTATTCTAGCAGGAATCACCATGTTCTCATTCTGAGTTGTTCCTTTGTTGGATGCGAGGTTACTTTTGGAAGATGAGAGATTAATTTTCAGCAAAAGTAATATAGGGAACAAGGTTAAATGAAGTGTGTAGCACAGCGGTGTCAATCTCGATTTCATTGAGGGCCGCATCAGGGTTGTGTTTCACCTTGGGAGACCGGGGGGGGGAGCGCGTTGCCAGGGTAGGCATGGCTAGCTCGACGTCACTTGTATTGGGGGCACCTGTGGTGACCTGAGTGCTCTGCAAGCTAAAAGGGAGCTCGGGAAGGCTGCTCCCAAGCTTTGTTTTCGCTGGCAGAGGGCTGCAGGAGGCCATCACAGCAAAAATCAGAGATTGGGAAGGCCACACATGGCCCTCCCAAGCTTCCTTTTCACTGGCAGTCACCATGAGCTGGCCCTTCACTGTTTCCAGGGCGGCCCCACAGACCAGATCTAAGCACTCTGCGGGCAGGATCCAGCCTGCAGGCCTTGAGTTTGACACCTCTGGTGTAGCACTATAGTCGACAGGATGTAAAAGTGATAAGATAATACAAATATTCTTTAGCATGTTAATTGCTCTGTAATCATAATTGATTGTAATTGATTCATGTGAGCTTTAGAGAAGGAAAATCCAGACTGAGAATTGAAGGACTTGTCTGGGGTTCAAATGACAAAAAATATAAATCATTTGCTAATGTTTGCAACAGAAAATGTCTGCAAGCTTTTAGCCATAGATGGGTTAACTTGTCCAATTTCAACATACCTTTTTAAAAACTCCATCTCAGCACAGTGAGCAATTTTTCAGATTTCAGTTTTCAATATTGTGCATATGTATTTTCTATCTGTTAAAGACTTATCTTCCACAGCAGCTGTTAAGCTGCATTCCACATTTCATTTCATTTTTTCCTTTGGGAGAACTTGATGTATTTAAGGTGTTTAAATCTTGCAATTTACCTTTATGATTTTAAGCTATTTCTATTACACGTCAGGACCAGAAGGTTGCAGGAAAAAATATTTCTGTTCTGCATTCTGTATGTTATTTGCTGAGGCTCAGCATGAAAAGTGATTTCTTGCATAGAGAAAATGAAATTCTTCTAGACCAGTGTTTCTGAACCTTGTCAACTTTAAGATGCGAAGACTTCAATGCCCAGAATACTTCAGCCACAATGCCACCTGTTCTAGATTGCCAACCAGGTGACCTCTGAATACATTGACTGATACCCTGTATACTTCCCAGATAGCATTTCTCATCATTTGTGGAAAGAGGGAGTCCAAAGTATCTTGAGCTTTTGGGATTAGAGAAGACTGTTCTAGGTGCTGTAAGATTATTCACAAGTCTTTCCCACTGTATACCATGTTCCTTGTATATCATTCCTTTGATTTGTGCTTTCAAAAAGATAATGCTGTACGTATTACAGTACTGAATTAACTTATGAAATGCATTACCAAAAAAGTGTTTTTGTGTGCAAGAGATGAAATTAAGTAATATATTCAAGGTGCGTTGTAACTGCCATTTTACAATCAAGTTATTGCAAAGAAATTTGTGGTTTGAAGTACACTTTAATAAGCTTTAAGAAAAAAAAAATACTGCTTGAGTTTTAAGGACAGCAGAGTTTCCCAAGAAAAAGAACCGTGTCTGTAGGATTATGCAGAATGCAGAAGAGGAAGGGATGGTCAGCCACAAATAATTCATGGTGTTCTAAGCTCCTGTTGGAGACTGCAACACCTGTTGCAGCTGCTGCTTCAGTCCCTACTTCATTGATGTCTATATAAGCTTTGTGAACAACTGTGGACAAGAAGAGTTGGCGGGAAGGTGACATTCCCAAGAGGTCTGCTTTTGCTTCACTGAATACATCAATGAGACCCAAGCCTTGCAACATCAGGTTGAGATCATAGCAAGCTTCTAACTTGAAGCGAGGTATGTATATTTCCACATGATGCTCCCTCAGGTTTCCTGGAGAAAGCCAGCTTGCTAAATTCTTGCAGGTCAGGGAAGCCTCCACCTGTGTAGTTTAAACATAATTGGCAATAAGCAATGGGGCAGCCGGGTAGCAGACCCTATCTTTCATGCATATGGTGAAATGGGGTGCATTTTCATTTAAATTGAACTCATTGTGTAGATAATCCTACATCTCAGTTGGATGGCATATCCTGCAATCCAGAACCTTATGCTAGGAATGAATGTTTTTTGTCAGCTTCCATTAGCCCTGTAAGTTAATCCAGACAGGTAACCAGAACCATGAATACTAACACTACCTTTATGATAAGGTTACAGTAACAGAACCTTGCAAGTCTGAAAGCACTGCCTCACCCTTCTTTAGTTTCCAGATAACTAGGGAGGGTCCCTTCTGAGATGCTTTCTCCACCTTCATTGCTTCTTTAAACTCAGATTTCTCTTGTGAGAGCCTTGTTTAGGCTGCAGCTTTTCCTTCTGTCTCCAAAGGTTACTCTCATAGCCCATTACAGCTGCAGACTGCAATTTCATCCCTTTTCATTTTCAAGGCCTGTAATTGTATTACCAGTGTGACAAGCAAGAATGTTGCTTCATTTCAGGAGTTTGGGAAATGTTTAAGAAACAAAAAAGCCATGCCTCTTATTTCGTGAATATAATGAGAAAAGTTGCATTGGGTTCCTGGTAATATCTGGGGCCTCTGTGTGATTTCACAATGGCTGTTGATCTCATGTGTGATCTTTACCCTACTCATCCATCTCTTGTGCAATTATACATTTGTTGCAGTAGACCAACACAGCTATCCTGGAATGAATGAATGAATGAATGAATGAATGAATGAATGAATGAATGAATGAATGAATGAATGAATGAATGAAACGAAATAGAAATAGAAATAGAAATAGAAATAGAAATAGAAATTTATCAGTTTGACAGTAAATCCCTACGGTCACCTAGAGATTATATTTCACTTGGTAACTTGGGTCTTACATCTGTCCTCACATAAATACATTTTTAATAGAAAAGAGCATTTCCTTCGCTTAAACCCTGATTTTATCTAGCTTGAATTAATTACCAAACACTGAGCAACAGTGAACAGGATTTGATAGAATTTCTCATGAAACAAATGTTTTATTCTATATGGCTGAATCTTAATTCTCTCCCTTTTCTTTTCTGTTAGCTCCCTCTAATGCCTGAAAGGCGCTGCTACAAGCACGCTGTTAAACCATCGGCTGGAGAGTGCCTCAGCCAATAAGCTGGTACAATATTTTCTTCAACAGCATTGCCACCTGCACATAACTCATCTAGCTTGAATCAGTGTCCTAAGTTTGTCCGAAATGTGCCACTGCCTTGGCTTATGCTTATGTATCGTTTTCTTTTTCACTTCTCTAAATTTGCTGAGGGAATTAACTGTAGTTTCCCATTGGCTGCATTCACACAACATACTTAAGCTGATTACTAAAATAATCTATTTACAATATTATCATAAACTCAGAAATCAGACATGTATGCATGATACAACATGCTAATTTACTTATTCATTTATTTGCTCTGTAAAAAGCTTGATAAGAATATTATCCAAGATTTATATGTAGTGAGAATGTACCTGATAGGACTTTACTGACTTGGTTTAATACATAGTCTGCACATGGCCATTATGCCTTTACAAGGAAACTATGACTGAAAGGAATGAAGCAAACCAGGATTTGAAAACATGAAGTTTGCTTCAAAACCTAATTCATTTTGATCCTTGTGCTTGTAGCCTCCTATTTTAGACATAATGGGAAAATATAATTAATTGAAGCAGTCTTCAGATACTGCACAGTGAGGAAGGATCATAATATTTGTAGGCTAAATTAAAAATGTAGAAACTAGATGACTGTTTTATGTATGTACTATGAACTTTGAAGTAGGTTGCAGAAACTGTGAAATAAATACATAATGTTTTATGTTTCAGTAATGTGCTTTGGATTTACCTGCTCCAGATGGCTGATGTCATTTGGTAATATTATAATCATGGACAAAAGTTCATCAATGTATGGCAGGCAGAGGATCTGGGCACTTTTTCGATCTGTGTGTCCCAGTTTAAATCTCCCTTTCTGATACATCATATGGACAGGTTTACTTTCATTCTGTTGCCAAAGATAGGAGTAAATATATGTTTAAGATTAAAAAAAACATCCTCTTATGTTAAGGACCAACATAGCATAGTTTACGACTTTTGGGAGCTGAAAACAAAATACAGAATTAGGATTTGGTAACATGCAAATTTGGCAAATGGTTATAGTTGAAAGAAGGGATAAGTCAATTACAGGATAGAAAATTTTACTTGTGTGATATGTTGTCAATATAGGAGATTAAAATCCACACTCCATTTGCCCATTTTCTTTTCTCCTTTTATGCTCATTGTTCATGTTGATAATATTTCAGAGAGATTTGTTTTCCAGTTTCATACACTATATTACAATCTTCAGATTTCCCAAAATATATTGTCCAATTGCTGTGGGAGTCTGTTTTGGGGTTTTTTAAGCAGCAAAAGATCCCTTGTGAAACCATAAGAATAAATCCTTTAAAAATTTAAACCTGATTTATACATGGAGTAGAATAATAGTAAAGGAGAATATATATGAAACTCAGGGTTGACATGAAGATCCTGGGTGCTCTCTGAGCTTGCTTGTTTTTTGCAGACATTTCATTACCTAGTTTCATTACCTAGTTTGGATAATGAAACGTTTGCAAGAAAACAAGCAAGCTCAGGGACCCAGGATCCCTCAGTACAATAATAGCTCTGTGGATGGCAGAGCAATAATTAACAAGTAAACATGTTCCAAGTGAACAGACATCAGTCAGGCAGAAGTTGCAAATGTACGTTGCTTATAAGAGAGGAAACAGTTGGGTGGAGCTCAAGGACTGCCTGCCTAGGACTACCAGACTAGGCCAGAAAAGGCTAGATCACCACTCTTGTTTTTATTAGAACTGCCCTTTGTGATGTTGAGTGGTAGAAAGCATTGTGTCAATCCAGCTGCAGACGGAGGAACGGTTTTGACTTTCCCTCAATTAAAAAAAGGCATTATGCAGATCAAAACTAGTAACTATGGTTCAGGGAACTCTCTTAAGGATGGAGCAACTCTTTGAAGCTGTACTGTTACTAGAGCTACCAAATCCAATAGTAGCATTATTTTTCCCTTTCTTTTCTCTGCTGCCACCTAGTGATCAACCTATCCGTATGCACTGAGGTTGGGCACTGCAATGGGTGTACAAGTAGTCTTTGCTTGGCTACTGCCTCATTTAGCTACCATTTGCAGGTACGGTAAGGGTGGTGATAAAGTAACTTTACAACCACTCCTTGCATTTACAACCTTTAACAGATCTGGAGAGCAAAGGAAACCTAAAGTAAGTTAATAGCAATAGCAATAGCACTTAGACTTACGGTATATACCGCTTTACAGTGCTTTACAGCCCTCTCTAGGCAGTTTACAGAGTCAGCATATTATAAGCATGGTCCCAGTTTCACTTAACAACCACTTCATTTAACAACCAAGTTGCTGGTCCCAACTATGGTTGCTAAATGAGGACTACCTATAGTTTGCTTCTGCCTGCTGCTCCATGGGTAGCTGCACATTGACCCTGCATCAGATCATATCGAGGTTTGCTCTAAAGAATTTCAGTCTCAATTGGAGATTAAAGGTCTCAAGATGGCTGCCACCATTGCTTTGACTTTATTTAGACTCCTGCTGACATCTCCACCACTGGTTTCTACAAGGAGGTAGAGAAGCAGGAGTCCTACCTTCAGCCATTGAAATAATTGTGTTTGTAAAGAAATAAACATCTCTGCAGATGGTTCTCTCTCTATTCTGTATATGGGAGAGGAGTAAAGTCCAAGCTATTGGGTTTTAAATAAGGAGAAATGAGATTTGACTGAGTAGAAGGAAGAATGTACTAGATGGAAACTGTCTAACAGTGCAAAATAAAATAGTGGAGTCCCAAAAGTGGTTTTTCAAAGGCAAATGGACTTCGTTTGAGTAGGCTTTGAGTAACAAAATCCAGTTGCTTTTTAAAAAAGCACCTTTGGGACAACCATGACCTGGATGACTGAGAATCTCCATAGACAAAACAACAGGGTGTCTTGTATTTGGCATTATAAAGGGGATGGCCACTTATCAAGGGGAAAATGATTAGTAACAGGTTTCTCTGGGTATGGATCTTTCCCACTTCTATCCAATGATGAATACTAACTTTGTATTCTGTGTTACTGGAAAGTCAGCCAATCAGTAACTTAAAATGATTATGTAACCTTGTGGTCCTTAAGATGTTGTTGGCCTTCAAAATCCATTGGTCCTAGCCAGCGGCTATTCATCACACATTATGAAAACGGTAGTTCACCATCATCTAAAAGGACACAGGTTCCCTACATATGAATGCTAGAACAACTCTAGATGTTGGTAGCACATCAATTATATTCAAACGTATAGTCACGTCATGTCATATTGTGACATATTTAAAAGGTCACATATTGCTGTACTTACTGTACAGTGTAATGATATTTTATGTAGCACTGCAATACCTCATTCAGCCTAAAATTTCTTTCAGTTGTATACTTTGGATCAAATTGATTTTGCCAAGTTGCTTTAAAGTAAATGGCATTTGCCAGCACCAGCACCGTTTGTGGTCCAATCACACCTGGAGCAAAAAGTTCCTTAATGTTTCCTACGACAAAAAGAAATATGAATGGATATGGGAAATACAATGAATCATGTGCTTGCGTTTTTTTAACCTGGCAAGGAAATAGCCTTTGTAACTACTTGAACAATATTTTATAGACTAAGGGCATAGCATATCCTTTTAAAAAAAGAAATCAGTATAAAGAAATGGAAAGTTGGTAGGGTAGGAGAAATTAGAATTGTTGATAAATGGGAGGATCTACAAATTTAAATAGGAAATAAGTAAGCTGGCAAATCACATTGCTTGTTTTCACTAACAGGTAATACTCTAGAGCAGGAGTGTCAAACTCGCGGCCCGTGGGCCAGATGCATCACATGCTGGCCCTGTCCCCACCCGGTTTAGATGTCCAAAACCATGCACTTTCCAGGCATCCTTAGGCATCTGTAAAAAGCATAAGAAAAGAGGAAGCCTCCTGCAAATAAATTTCTGGAGTCTACATCAAGTTTTCTTGGCAGCAGTAACTTGTAGCTTGCCATTTTGCTATGTTTTTTCCAATTTTGCTGTCAAGTCTATAGTCCTACAATTCTTTGGTGGTTTCTCCTCCAAGAAACCTGCTTAATGGGAGGTGTGTGTGTGTGTGTGTGTGTGTAGGTGGAGGAGAATCAGCCAAGTTTAGCTAAATGCTATTCTTAGGCCAATATCCTAAGTGCCTGATGTTTAAGTCTGGTCTCCCCAAAATTGTTAATGCTTACAGATTTATGTCCCAAAGGTGCTTTTTCAAGAGACAACCGGACTGTTTTTTCTTTGATGAGATTTCGCTTCTCATCCAAGAAGCTTCTTCAGTTCCAAAGCTGAAGAAGCTTCTTTGATGAGAAGTGAAACGGCGTCAAAGAAAAAACAGAAAGTCCAGTTGCCTTTTGAAAAAGCACCTTTGTGCCAACCATGACCTGGATGACTGAGAATCTCCATAGACACTTGCACATTTATTTATTTTTTTCAGTTTATAGCTATTCCTCATCTCCAGGATACTCAGGTTCACCTTTTTCATAAAAACAAAGCAGTTATTTTTAATAGGCTACAGAGGCTTTCATCCATAATAAATCCCATGGAAAAAGATAAATAGATAGCTAGAAGAGAAGACTTATATAAGAGTTAAGAGTCTCTTGGGAAAATAGGAAGCTGCCTATAGATCTATTTAGTTCTATTTTGGCAATACTGACTGAGGGCAAATTTCTAGGCTTTCAGGGAAGAGTTTTTTCCAATCTCTGTTTAAAGAACTTTGACTTATCCAAGGTTTGAATTTCTTACCTCTACCTGCCTAAAAAGTTTCCATTACTTTTGCAATGTCCACAGAATGGAGTATAAGTGGTCCTTGTTTAATAACAGCCTTGTTTAGGGACCATTCAAAATTATAACAGTTCTGAAAAACTGATTTTACAACCAGTCCTCACACGTGTGACTATTGCAGCATCCAGGTACCCACCTGGCCAAGATTTGGGTTCTTCACAACTGGTTTACGACAAGCAGAGTCAACGGACAAGTCAGCAATGAAATTTCAAATTGCAGTCATGTAATTTGTGTTGCTTAGCAACAGAGTTGTCAGTTCCTTTTGGGGTCATTAAATGAGGGCAACCTATTGTCAGGACAAGAAACCCTTGCCTTTCTTACCTTGGGTCTGTTTGTAAATTTCAAGGTTAATTATCTTCCTTGTTTCTTCGGTAGCAAGGTAAAAATCCACTATCTGCACCATAGCATTGTAGATTTCTTTAGTACTTGTGAGATATTGCTTGAAAATTTCAACGAGAGGGAAAAAGAAGAGGGAAGAAAAACACATCCTGAGGTGGTGCATTTTTAGTCAGCAGAATTTTGTGTTTGTGAAATTCTAGGAATCTTTCTTACATTGGAGAGGAAAGACACAAATCCAACAAGCCTACGAGTATGCATTTCCCCACCCACCAAGGCTTTGCTCAAGAAGATATCTAATTCTAATTCAGCTTTCTCACAGAAAGGGAACTTTCAGATCTGCTGGAATCAGGGCTACCAAACAGCTGAACAGACAAAGAAGGATGTGGACAAGTGGAAAGTAGGACAAAGGGAGGTGGGGAGGAAGATACACTAATTCTTTAACCCAAAGGTGCTTTTTCAAGAGGCAACTGAAAGTCCAGTTGCCTCTTGAAAAAGCGCCGTTGGGACAACCATGACCTGGATGACTGAGAATCTCCATATAGACACTAACTCTTTAACTTTCTTATCGCAAAAATTACGGTGAAAGACTGCCAAAAATGTATTTAGGTCTATGTGAATATGAAATGAACTTCTTCCAGCATCAGAAAGAACCGTTTTTCAGTGAAAGGACCGTGCTAGTACAGTTAGGAAGTAAAAGCCTTCAGCTGGTTAATTTCAGGCAGCTGGATAAGCTGACCTGTGGGTACTAATCAAGTAATTGAATTAATGAGCACGGCTTGTTAACTTGTGGTTAGCACTTATTAGATAAGCCCTGTACTGTGGTGAAAAGCTGCTCAGGAAAATACAGGTAGTCTTCAACTTATGATCCCCAAATTTTTGTTGCCAAGTGAGTCAGCTGTTAAGTGAATTTTGCCCCATTTTACCACCTTTCTTCCCACAGTTGTTGAATGAATCACTGCAGTTGTTAAGTTAGTAACACAGTTGTTAAATTAATCTAGCTTCCCATTGACTTTGGTTGTCAGAAGGTCGCAAAAGGGGATCACATGACCTTGGGCAACTGCAACCGTCATAAATATGAATCAGTTGTCAGGCGTCTGAATGTTAATCTTGTGACTGTGTGGATGCTGCAATGGTTGTGAGTGTGAAAGACGGTCATAAGTCACTGTTTTTAGTATTTGTAACTTTGAACGGTCACTAAATGAATTGTTGTAAGTTGAGGACTACCTGTATTCAAAAAGCTGGCCAATACTTGATTTTAAGCTTATGCCTGCCGGAAGAAGGACATGAGGACAAAAAGGACGGCACCTCCTTCTTTTGCTGGACATCTGGGTAATCCTAACCAGAACATAATGCTATTGGATGGAGGCTCCTCTGAGACATTAAGAGCTGGGGAATGAAAAGTTAAAATATTCATGGTGACTCCAAAAGGAAAGGACACATTTTTCCTCCTCCGTTGGATCTAAGGCAGGGGTGTCAAACTCGCATTGTCATGGCGGCGTCACGTGATGTATCATGACTTTTTTCCCCTTCACTAAACCAGGTGTGGGTGTGGCCAGCATGTGACGCATCTGGTCCATGGGCCGCAAGTTTGACAGCCCTGATCTAAGGCAATATAACATCAAACTGAAAAGAGCCTCAGTTCAGACAACTATTTTCAACAATGGCTTAGACTGCTGCAAAGAATCAACAAGTCTTGGATATCTGCTCTCGACTTTCCTTCGTTTCTTAACGAAAGTGTCTGATGTGAGGATTACAACAACATAAAGGAAGCTGCTTTGAACTTGAGCCAGCTAACTGGTCCATCTATTTCAGTATTGCCCACATTGGCTGACAGATCCAGCACTGGGTATTTCCCAGCTTTATATGAAGATTATTATACACTGAATCTAGAATCTAGAATAGTTGGCAAGTTATGAAAAGGCTCTAACTTTATTTAAAGGAGAGAGGCCTTACCTGAAGAAATTGATATCCTTTTTGCATGAACAAATTATTGGCCAGTTTCAGCTGGTAACCATGGCTGAGGTTATTCAGCTGAAGTAGGAGATTCTTGAACTCGGAATAAATTGTTCCTTCCTAGTCGAGATATGAAAGAGAAGATTGGAAACTGAATAAAAATAATTATATTGCCATCTCCTTGGCATAAAAGGCAGGAAACATATCACAAGGTTCAATTTATTTCACGGTAGGGCAGTCAACTTTGGTGCCCATTTCTGTCAGGGTATCTGCTACAATGTCTCTCGAGGCACACAAGTACTCTGTGTCGCCTGACTTTATTATTTTTAAAAAATGAAACTGGTTATATTAAAGAAAACATAAGCCTCCAATATTATATTTCTACGATTGCCTCCCAAAGTATTAGAGAGGAGTAAAACTAGAGTAGGTCACCAGAAGTAACCTCAGTCTGCCTTCGGATAAATGAGTCTTTTGTGCTCAGCTAGGATCACTGTGACAGCCATGTAAATGTTCACAGGTTCTTACGGTAGTCATATGGGAGCCATTAAGTTCTCCCCTACAGATTTTGAATCTTTCTCTCACAAGGACTATGCACCAAATGTGCCAGAGATATGGAGGGATGAAAAGCTTTGCATGGTGCCTGATCTGGAATAGTATTCCCCGCCAGAGACCCATATGGGCCCCCCAATCTGATTACAGACTGAAAAGCTGGGTTTTTCTCTAGGCCTTAGGTTAGGGTGTACGTTCAGACTCTTTTTAATCTGATTTTTTTATTTAATATTGCAAGTCGCTCCGAGTCGTTAGATATGAGATGGGTGGCAAAATTCATAAATAAATTAAATTTGTTTTATTTGGTTCTTGCTGTTTTAGGCTGTGTTTTTTTGTTGTTTTTTCAAAACAAGCAGAAAATAATTAAACACTTAACCAAAGAAGTAGCTCTGGGCTATCAATCCTAGGGTTGTGATATCTGTGCCTTTGTGACTAATGGAACAAGTGTAGCTGTGCCATTTTGTGTGTCCTTTGAGTTGTGACCCAGGTAATATCCTATGAGGCCCTTGCTTGTTACTGTGAGATCACTTATTTTGTATAAAATGGTACATGAACATTACAAATGCTAGTGTTATCTCTAATTATTGGACTCTGGTTGTATTCCTACAATGTTAGTACATTTGTATTTTTCATTGCTTTTCTGTTTTTGTGCCTGTTGTGTGGTTTATTTTCCAACTATGTTGCTGAGAGGGTAGTTCTTCTGATAATGTGGAAGCTTATCTCCACCACTACCATATATAATAACTCAGCCTGAGACTGTCCATAAAGTATTGTTGACCAAAATACTGGAAGGAACAAATAATTTGATAAATTATATAATTCTGTGGGGTTTAACAATGTTTTTGGACATACTGCTGGAAGAGGTATGTCTTGTCTCACAGATTCTGGCTCAAGTTCAGCCTTTCTTCTTTCAGAATCAAGTGGTCCTGTTTCTCCAAGAGTTTGAGCAAGGTGTAGCACCTATAGCAAAAGTAATTGCAATCAACACAGAATAAAACAGAGGAGACCTTATTTATAACATAAATAAGCAGTCAGGCAAACAAGCAAATAAACAGGCAGGCAACATGACATCTGCAAACAAGGAAACTGGTCCCAAATGATTTGTGTCTCCACCTGAACTTAAAACCACCAACAATAAATTTTTGCAATCAAATATAACCTACTGCAAAACAAAACAGCATCCTCTGGATTATATTTATTTGCAGAATGCCTTTGAGCAAAGAGCAGCTTGTGTGGGTTTTTTTGTTTTGGTCTACTTCATGACTGTACAATTCTCCACATCTGCAAATGCATTCATGAGATGCACTCAAAATTCCAAGTATGTTCCATGTGCATAATTGCCATGATTTACAACAACTTAGTTTTTTATTATAAAAAACACCACTAACTAGTCTCTATTTCTACCTAAACATAACATAAACATGTCCCAGCCATATATTCTTTTTGGCAATGGACTCAAGATATTGCCTTCATATTGTTTTTCTGATGTCATCTCATCTCCAGCCCACAAGTGTAAAAAGATTAAGTCAACCTTAGATGTAATGGAATATTTTCTGTCTTATTCCAACAACATCCAAAGGCATGTCAAGATGTGCCAAATTGTCTAGGCTTTGCATAACCCATTACCTCGGTTGGAAGGCAAGGAACTGCAGTGAGTGGGAACAGAGGCAGGAAAAGGATCGTAACAGGACGAAGAGCAAATTTCATCAAATCTTAAAGAGATTTCTGCCTGTTCAAGAATGGATGGATAACTCTATATGGAATATCCAGTGGGTATCTCAAGTCGCTGAATTTGGCTTGGGAGAATAGGCCAACTTTCCTCAAACTGATGCTAGTAACAGATGGCTAGTAAAATGGAAATTACAGTCTAATAATTCATCTGGAGGAGGGTTCAAGTGCAGAGATTATTCTGCTATCAGTTATGAACATGTGATGCTGAACAGAAAGCAGAACCAGGAAAAACAATTTACTTATTTTACTGCACCAATTAAGAAAAGTATAGCTATATACAACTATGTTAGCAAAATCACATAACTTCAAATTTAATATTCACTATAAAAATAGAAAAAGCAAAAAGGGAGAGTCTAAAAAATAAGGGCATAGGAAAACTTCAATTTTATAAAGTTCTTTTCAACTGACTTTGAATGTAATGGATAAAATGGGAGTTCGCTCCCAAAGAACCCATGCAGTCTGTTTACTTTAAAGGAGATGATGTATGTAATACATCTGGTTTAGGTAAATGTGTCCTTTGCATAATTCCACCTCAAACAACTTCATGGCTCAAAATCTTCCATGGACCTCAACTGCAGATTTCGTCTTCCAGCATTATGTGATACATTTTTAATCAGCCACCAGGCCTTCCCAAAAGAAGAAAACAGGTTGTTGTCAGGAAGCCCTATAATGGTCTTGCTTACCTTTTCAATCTGCATTTTACTATTCCCACTTGCACCAATTAAAACCATGCCCAGGGCCATTGAAATACTTGCAGGGGAGAAAAAAACATTTTTGCAAAGTTTATTGGAATTTATCGCATTGTAAAGATCCAGAGCAAATGCAGTAATGGCTTTGGAAAGTGACTGCCTGGTGAGACTCAAATCCATGACTGGCTAGGGAAAAAGAAGAGAAAACCTATAAGTAACCAGATGCTCAGGACCAACAGGTTTTGGATATTGCATGTAGAACTCTAGAAAGCCACACCCAAGGGAAAGGTGGGGGAGGGGGACAGCAGAAGAAGTTTGTTTAATATGAAAGCATCAATCAAGCTGCACTTTTCAAAGCTGTTATTTTCAAGTATATTTTATATTCAAAGTTCCTGCAACTGGAGCAGGTGAGCCAAGAATAGAAAAAGTGAAGCAAAAAACATTAGAAAAAAAAATCTATTTAGGAAATTACAGGAAAAAGAACCTAACGAGAATGGAAGCGGGTGATGATTAATATACTTAGCAGCAAATACTATTCACAACAAACATGCAACACTGGATAGTATCTAGAGCAGTGCCGCTTTAAGATATGTGGACTTCAACTCCCAGAATCCCACAACTGACTGAGGAATTATGGGACTTAGAGTCTACATATCTTAATGTTGCCAAGTCTCAGAAACACTGATCTAGACCAATACAGATAATCCTCGCTTAAGACCACAACTGAGCCCAAGATTTCTGTTGTTAAGTGAGACATTAGTTAAGTGAATTTTGCCCCATTTTATGACCTTTCTTGCAACAGTTGTTAAGCAAATCATTAGTAATCTGGTTGTTAAATGAATCTGGCTTCCCCATTGACGTTGCTTGTCAAAAGATTGCAAGGGGGATCACATGACCTTGGGACACCACAATCATCATAAGTATGAACCAGCTGCCATCAAAATGGTAATGCTATAAAGGTTGCAACTGTGAAAAATGGTCATAAGTCTCTTTTTTCAGTGCCATTGTAACTTTGAACAGCCACTAAATGAACTGTTGTAAGTTAAAGACTATCTATACATGTACAGAGACAACGTTGACTTTCTAATAGTTATACACTAGTTTTAAAGTAACATTGAACAATATTGAACCAGAGGAAGTTAAAACAGTCACATAATCATTTAAATCATGCCGTAGGTGTACATGAGCGGAAAAACAAAAACCCCATGTCTGATGGGTGGGCTGAGGTCTCCCGGTCGAGTACCAGGGTTGCAGTACAATGTTGGGTGCTGCTGAATTGAACTGTAATCTTGGCACGGTATGGATAAATCAATCGTTGTCTTTGGAGAAACAGATATTTAAATTTTTTCCCTCTTCCTTAACAAATTTCTTATGGCAAGTTGAAAATTGAAATATTCACAAGGGGACAAGAGTGGCCTGCGGGATTTCGTATTCCAGGAGATACTTTCCCCCTGCATTGTCTTCCTCTACCCATTTTAGGAATCTTACCAATGTCTTCTCAGCAATGGAAACCTATACCGGAAAATGTCCTGTTTGCAATATCTCCCATGTCCTTTCCAAACAGAGTATCTGGCATGACACTATAGATCCAGCCCATACTATATTTACATTTAAAATTAAAAAAGCAGTCACATCAATTTCATTTCATTAACAAGTGTTCATTCACAAAACTGGCAACACCTTTCACTTGGCTTTGTTTCTACAGACATAACTATCTGTTGATCTTCACTATCTTGTATTAAATTTTCAACTGTCCTCTGAATTCCTAAAACAGCATTTTCTTTTCACACATTTGCCACTATTCCTTAGCTATGAAAAGCATTTCTTTCACATTCAGTACTTAGGCATATTAATGTTTAAACAAAATCATATTTACCGGCTGCTTGACTTTAGTTGTTAAGAGATTGCCTTTACTCAATGCTTCTCTTCAGCTTTCGGAGGAAGTCTATAATTACCACACCCTTTCATGGCTATATACATCAGATGATTTTGTGAAGTTTGGAGAAATTTGTATCCACCTCCCATCGTATGAAATCTTTATTTTTATTATATGTGAGTCTATATTTTAAGTGATTTTTCTTTACCCTAAAATAATCTCAATCTCTCCTTTAATTTAATCCCATTTGATTAGGCTACCTTCAGTCAAACTAAATAATAGCCAATACAATAGAGTATTTTTGGAGAGTAATAGAAGCAGGTTCTTGCCTGTACAAGTTTAACAAGTTAGGAAATGAGGACAATTAATTTTGAGCCTCGTGACACACACACACACACACGCACACACACGCACACACATGCACACACACGCATGCACACGCACACATTTAGCAATTTGATGGTGTAATCCATTGCAAATTCACTCGGGAGTAAATTAATCTGTTGCGGGCCACAACAGTGCAAAGACAGATCTTTCTGTACATACCAGTAAAATTTATCTCAGTAAAAATATTAAAATATAGTCTTGTGAAATGTACATATATATATATATTTATATATTGGGGTGATATTGATTGATTGGATAAATTTTTAAACCTCCCGACTCTCAACAAGTCAGAATAGGCATGAAAGTACAGAGATCCATCTTGGATTGGGCTCAGTTTCACATGGATAGTCATTACAAAGACAAGAAAACACTGCCCTGGAGTAATTCAGTTTGGAGAAATTGAACCAACTGCAACCATTCTGGTTTTGCAACAGGTGAACTTACCAGGTGGCATTTATTTTTATAATTTGTATTTCTTGGGCATCCAGATGATCCTATCTATGGAAAACCGTTAATGGATTCATCTTTCTTTGTTAATTACAGCAAATATGCATCCTTTTCTTAAACTTTTCATCACTGCTGTGACTGCAAACAATCACTAAATGAGACAGTCATTAAACTGCAGAATAACGTGACGTCATTGTGCCAGAATCAAGCAACATGAAACAATAATTGGTTTGGTACGTGCAAACTGTCTTCCGCTTCTGCCTTTTTTCCTCCATCTCAACAATGGGGATCATTGTTGAGACTCAGAATATTCGTGTTTTTCTTCATTTGTATGTTTGTTACTTTTTTATGTTTAACGAAAATCTAGGTCACACTGCAAAACTAGGTCATTTTTGTGTTGTTTTACAATAGATTCAAATAGATTCAAATCCCGTGAAATTCCAAAGCAGTTGAAATATAAAATGTTTAAAATATTCCAATTAAAACATTGAAGCAATACCAACAACAATTTGAGGGTTGGTTTTTTTTTTTTTTTTTTTAGAAAAGCATTGTGTAAAAAATCAACATATATTGTTTGTTAAATGATTGGAGAATAATAACATCTCTACCCGACATCCAAGGAAAATAAAAGATGGCTGCTTGCTGGGGTGGGTAAAGATAGGAGTCAGTCTAGACCCACATGGAACTCAAGTTGTTACTGAAAGTCATACAGTACTTCCTTGGGATGGATTCCAGAGACAGGGAATTCCAGAGACAGGGAATACCATGGATAAGGGCCATTGCCAGGTTCAGCACACCTGACCAGGTAGAGCATTTGAAACAAGACCTATCAGCTCATTATTAGTGTTCGTGTTTCATTCCATACCACCTCTTTCTTCATAGGAGATTTAACTGAAGTTGCCTCCAATTAGTATAGTCCGATTTACGACTATATATATATATATATAGTGTATATATTTATATATATATATACACACTGTATATTCTATCCAACTGTGCATAATACTGTATCCAGAATTAATTTAATTCCTATATATTAAGCCTCTGAGCTTACTTTTCATTGTCTTCATATCTTAAGTTTCACTTCTCATTGACACAGGTAGATCTACTTCTACCTGTGATAGAAGGGTAGACAAAGCCCTGACTTAATTGAGGCCAAGTTGCCTCCTGCCATGTCTGTATCCTAATTTGAACTAGATCTCCAATCCATGGCCCAATCACGGCAAGAACCTGTAAATATACAGTATATGACAGCAAATACGATTATTTAGTCAAATAATAGAGTGCGGCTATCACTATTCCATTCCATGTCCTAATTTACAGCCTTGCAGCATTTTTTTCCCCCTCATATCCATATGAATGGAGGGGAATTCATTACACCAGCTCCAGGTCCAGTTTAGTATTCAGGGCAGAGCCTGGCATCATTTAAGTCTGATTTTTTACAACACAAATATTGCTGAGGTAATTTCATCTCACCATAGCACACCTACCACCATGGATCACTATAAATCAGTGTTAGTACAGTTAAGGTGGCCCCTATTCAGAGATTGCCCCCTCCACTTACATATTAAAGGAGGGTTGGAGAAATGGTAGCCCACAACATATTGTTGATGTATAGCTCCTGGCATGCCCTGTCATCAGTCAAGTTTTAAAAGGCCATTGGGAGGTGTGTTCAGTAAAATTTGGCATATCTGACAACATTTAGCTAATATTTCTTAATCACTCTCCCAAAGAATAGGTATCTTCTTTTGCCAAACCCCTTCCTGAAATATATAATTTAGCATCTATTTCAAAACTTTAATATAGAAGAGACATAAAATTGTAAATGGTCATGAACAAATCCAAACCTGGAACTGAAACTCATTCCCTTGTTCAGGTCTAAAATAGTATGTGCTTCCCATATAATAAAGACCAGCATTAATTAATGCGTATTACCACTGATATACGAAGTCAGATTTGAAATGATGCAGGAGATGCAGTTTTGTTTTTCATTTTAAACTACAGCAATGAGAAAATATAGTTTTTGCAATGCTTTATTTGGAACAAATGAAGGTAATCTAAGTTAATAACTGCCCCAAATTAATTTTTTAAAAAAGAAAATATTTTACTGTTAAACATATTAAGAAAAAAAATCCATATTAATTAATTAACAGATATAAAATTTTTGATATTCCAGTGACAAATTAGTGATTTAACTAATTCAGGATTTTTAAGATCTGAAGAAACTCATACGAACTCATTCCCTAGCAAGACAGTTCAATAAAGTTGAAATTCAATATTGCCAATGAACATAAAACAAACTGCAATATTCTGGAGACATCACAACTTTGCATATTGTTTTATTGCTACCTATCAAAGATACATTTTGCTGAATTTGTTCTGAGGTTTATTTTATATGTAAACAACAAGAAACTGTCTTCCCAACTTTGGGGTATGATATCTAGCTGATAAATTCAACTATGGTTCACTAGAAGATATGCCATAATGAATTATTTTAGTCTTTTAGGTGTCTTTATATTATTTTTGCTACAACTAACTGATATGGCCACTCCTCTGTAAATTCACTTGAACAGGAAGTTATTCAACTCAATTAACTAGAGAAATTGCATAGATTACCTTTGAATATTTCATACCCAGAAGATATTGATAACATGTTTCTTTACAGGCAGTTCTGTTTAAGGAGAACAGAATCTACCAGCAAATACAATACTGCGACTTTTGTTGTGCTTAAAGAAGAAAAGAAAAGGATGATTTGCATTAAATTCATCTTTGTGTTGTAGGATCCGGTATCCAGGAACGTCTCGAGACTCTGCTCCTTCTTCAGTTACTTCCAGAGAGACTTTGTGAATGATCTTGGAAAGAACAATGCCTTTCGACTCTGACATTTCAGAGAAATCTGATGCATTCTCATCAAAGATGTGAGTCATACCAAGGCTTTCTAAAATGGGTTTGAAGTCATATTCACTTTCCACTTTGAATTTGGGGAGGAACACATTAACTCTACTGTTTGCCATCACACTAGGATTGGTCCACTGTACCAGCTTCTCTGGGGTGATCTCCTTCTCAAGCTAAAGAAATTAAAAAAAAATAGTAGGTGAAAAGAGTATCAGTTCTGATTGGATACTGCAGGGGTGTCAAACTCAAGGCCCGGGGTCCAGATCCAGCCTGCGTGGTGCTTGGATCTGGCTTGTGGGCCCACCTTGGAAACAGCAAAGGACCGACCTGCGGTGCCTCTGCCAGTGAAAAGAGAGCTCGGGGAGGGCTATGTGCAGCCCTCTCGGGCTCCATTTTGAACCACAATGGCCTCCTGTAACCCTCTGCCAGTGAAAATGCAGCTTGGGGATGCTGTGCATGGCCCTCCCAAGTTCCGTTTTTACCAGTGGGCTACAGGAGGCCGTCGTGGCCAAAAATGGAGCCCAGGAGGGCTGTCATGGCCAAAAACGGAGCCTCGATGAGTGACATCGAGCTGGTCAGGCTCACTCTGGTCACACAAACCCATCCTCCCGAGGTCAAACACAACCCTGATGTGGCCCTCAATGAAATCGAGTTTGACACCCCTGGGATACTGTGGTATGGTATGGTATGGTATGGTATGGTATGGTATGGTATGGTATGGTATGGTATGGTATGGCATGGCATGGCATGGCATGGTATGGTAATAGTGTTGTATTGCATGATATGTTATTATATTGTATTATTGCCCATCAGTCTACACAGTGTCCAGCAGCTGGCAAACCACTAATCATAGATGGAGATTATTTAACATTAAGTCAAAGTTAATTTGGGTTCATTAATGCATGCAACTGTTGTGATTTTTTAAATTTAATGTAGCATTATGTTTTGACTGAGGATTGAGGACAATTAATACAATTGTAATATCATGGCTGGAATGCTACTAGCTGTTGTGATTTGAGCTAATGAATCATCCAGTCCAGCTTCCTTTTATTAATATAGGGTCCAAACAATATGCCCCTGCTACATTCAGTGAACTAAACAAATGGCTAAAAAACACATTAGGAAATAAATCTATTTTTCACTCGTTTCTAATCAGACAATTTTGAAACATTCAAGGAAGAGAGTGATTGATATGCAGCTTTTTAAAGAATACTTTGAAATTTATCCAAATATTTATTTCTACCTGTTCCAATCCAGTTGTATCATCCTCTAGATCCTTAGGTAGTAAGATAAGCATGCTTATATGTTTATTATGACATGGAATTTCCAGAATCTTGGTTTTTAAATCATTTATGTAGCCCAAGCATAATGTAGCTTCCAAATTCATCATCTGCACAGGTTTAGTTTCCATCTAGTAAGGAAAAAACAGAAATTGAGAGTTCACTTATATACCAGTTGTGGTCAAAATTCCTGATTATATGTCTATTTACCTTCATATATTAAAAATATGAATTAAGAATTGAACTCAAATGTTACATTGTTAAATTATTACAAAGTTGAATACAAATACGTATAATGTAAAGTAAAAGTTAATATTTTGAAGACATGCAGTCCTTCAACTGGATTTTAAAAAATAAATAGAATTTTTAAGAAATGCATTCTGCGTGATTAACATTGAATTTGCTTCTTTATAATCATTCATGTGAAAATATTTATCTCAGCATCTTATTTTGTGAAACTCAGTGTTACATTTGTTAACCTGTAACTGGTATATCATTAACTTTAAAATCACTCATTAGAGCTGATTTAGGATTGTGTGAATTGAAGAAAAGGCTAGTTTAAAATTCAGCAAGAAATTGAAGGCTTTTCTGTAGCATTTAATTTTTGTTTAAAAAGTTTGAGTTTGCTTCTTTCTATACCTTGCTTATTCTGAATGGGCATTCCTTGGTTTGTGCCTCAGGAAATTTCTTCATCCAGTTTGTTATAAAATAGGCTGCATTTAACAGGATTATCTTGGTCTCATCATTGACACTCTCCTCAATTAAAATGTTCTCCATTTTACCTGCAGATACAAGGGCAAGAATACTTCATTAGAGGTGCAACCCCAGATACATGGCAAGAACAGCCAAAGTTTCTAGGAAAAGGCAATTCCAGATACTGTCTCTCCAGAAGAGTTTAGCTTCTAGAAGAGGCATTTACTATTTAGCAATACTACTATGGAGTCTCTCAGTTTTTGCTTTAACAAAAAGATTTGGTCCTTAAGGATAATTTGCCTATCTGCTCAATTGTACTGGACTGGCACTTTCTTCATCCAGCCTTCATAGAAAAGATAATAAATTTAGTCTAGTAAAACTAAGGATACCAATCTATGAAACATTAATCTATTTAGCATTGGTTAAACAAACAATCCACTCAACATTTTCATACAATCTGCTCTTCTGTCAACACATAATGTCTATCAGAGAATCCCAATCTCAGACAGCTTCTGTCATTAAAGGTAGATAATACTGGTTGAAAAGAGCCAATGACCTCATTAGGACATGATTAGGCATAGCTTTAAATCTAGTAAGAAACAAATTGGATCTCTGTCATGCAATTGACCCAACAATGCCAACAGCTGAATAGTGGAAACCTTAATTTGCTTTCTGTACAAATCTAAAAATCATGCGTTGCAGGCATGAGAGTCAATTTCTATGTGGCCAGAGGAAAACATTTGATGTCATTTCTAGCCATTAACAGACAAATGGCAGATGGAAGCTGGTCTTCTCCCCCAAAAGGAGGGACTGAGTAGCCCCTTAATAGAATAAGCAAAAAGGAGAAGCCAAAAAACTTTTCATATTGATTCCATAAAAGTTCTTGTACTGGAAACCTGACACTCATTAGAAGTCTTTCACTATGGCTTCCTAATTTTTCTCCAGTCAAGAATACCTCAGACATTCTTAATTTCTAGTTAAATTGTTTTGATAAATGGTTTTAATTCTACCTATCTGTTAATGTCACTAGCTTAAGAAGTTTTATATGTTCATATGCAAGTTGGTCACACCCAAAGAGCTAATGAAGCTGCTGCAAAGCTACTGTACTCAGGGGAGAACAGTTGTGACATAAATATCTATGGCATATTGTACAAACCATCATATAAATTACACATGCTTCTCTGAGCATTCTGCCCAGTCAGTAGCAATTGTGGTGTCCTAGTACAGGTTCCCAAATTAAAATAATAAAAAATAGTAAAAAGTTAGCTAAATGAAACCCCTTGTTTGCAGAAGCAGCAGGAATCTGTGCTACAAGTAATCATTATTATTATTATTATTATTAAAATTAAATTTATATACCGCCCCATTCCAAGGACTCGGGGCGGTTCACAACTT
>JANHFL010005975.1:11056-30012 GCA_032468155.1 Oxyrhabdium leporinum
CCTCCCCGATATCTTCCCATGTTTTTCCATAAAAATGTATTTAGTTGCTCTATGTACAGATTACCACTGTTGATGCATTACCCAATTATGGTAAAAAAAAAACAACCTTACTGAGAATCAGGAGATCACTGTTTTAATTGTCTGTTTTGCCACTTACAACAAGCAGAGTACACATACTCATACTTCAAAGACTCCCAAAACATGTTCTACCAGGTTTTCATGAGGAAAATGCATTTTACCTTAATTAGATAATCTGCAAAAACATCTCTTTATTCATCCATTTCTGTTGACTCTTCCTATTTCCCAGGAATACAGGACATCACACAATCCTGGGAAGAAGTCAGCAGTAGCTACGATTTTCAGCTTCACCAAAAGATTCTTCTTTTGATATTTTATTTAGCTAGATAGTTTATAGATATATAAGATGACCTCACTCAAACAAAGCAACTGTGGCTTGTCTGGATAGCAAGGCTGAAGAAAAGTGAATATCATTAGGTACTGAAGTAGAGATGAAGAGACCCAGGTTGGCGTATTCAAAAAAGGTTCATTGATATAGGGAGTCCTTTACTTACAACCACAACTGAGCCCCAAATTTCTGTTGTTAAGTGAGGCATTTGTTTGCCCCATTTTATGACATTTCTTGCTACAGTTGTTAAGTGAATCACTGCAGTTGTTAAGTCAGTAACACAGTTGTTAAGGGAATTTGGCTTCTCCATTGACTTTATTTGTCAGAAGGTCACAAAAGGTGATCACACGACCCCAGGACACTGCAATGGTCATAAATAAAGCATCTGAATTTTGACATGACCATCGAGCCGTGGTGGCGCAGTGCTTAGAATACAGTACTGCAGGCTACTTCTGCTGACTGCCGGCTGACTGCAATTTTGCAGTTTGAATCTCACCAGGCTCAAGGTTGACTCGTCCTTCCGAGGTGGGTAAAATGAGGACCCAGATTGTTGGGGCCAATGTGCTGATTTTGTAAACTGCTTAGAGAGGGCTGTAAAGCACTGTGAAGCGGTATATAAGTCTAAGTGCTATTGCTATCGGGATGCTACAATGGTTGTAAGGGTGAAAAGTCACTTGGTTTAGTGCTGCTGTAACTTCAAATGGTCACTAAACAAAGTGTTGTAAGTCAAGGACTACCTGTAGTATCTTGATGGTGAATCTAAGGCCGGAGAGCTGACTGGTGGCTGTAAGATAACGTGTGAGCCTACATCACAAGAGACAACTGGATTATTGCATTGCACTTCACGTGGGTATATGCTAGAAGCACATTAGAAAGCTAGAATTGATCCAGAATGCAGACCGTTTTGGACGGCCCCCCAGGGTGGCACATGTAACACCACTCTTACGCAAGCTGCACTGGCTGCCAATCTACTTCTGGGCACAAGTCAAGGTGTTGGTTATTATCTCTGAAACCCTTTATGGCCTGGGTCCAGAATATCTGCAGAATCCCATGGGATTGGCCCGCCCCACTCCTAGCACAAGGGACCTACTGCAGATCCCATCAGCTGAGGAATTTCAGCTGGTAGGATCCAAGAGAAATGTCTTCTTTGCCACAGCTCCTGCCCTTTGGAACATTTTGCCTCCGGAGATAAAATCCTCACCCCCTCTTTTAGCCTTCAGGAAAGTCCATAAAATATGACTGTGCCGACTACCATGGGATCCTGAAGGAGAAGCTGCTATTCTAGAAAATGGCTGCTACACTAACAGAGAAGACACTTACTTCATTTCTCCCCTCCAAAACCTTGTTTTTTAGCTTAATTACTATTATATTTTTTGTTAGTTTTAATCCATGTCTATACTGATAATTGTTGAATGTTTCGTTCTATATTGATGTAAGCCACTCAGAGTTGCTTGAAACTGCGAGACGGCGGCAAATAAATTTGATAAACAGGTGGTCCTTGACTTACAACAGTTTGTTTACTGACCATTCAAAGTTACAACGGTACTGAAAAAAGTGACTTACGACCATTTTTCACACTTATGACCGGTCATGCGATTTTACATTCAGATGCTTGACAACTGACTCACATTTATGACAGTGGCAGTGTCCTGGGGTCATGTGATCCCCTTTTGCAACCTTCTGACAAGCAAAGTCAATGGGGAAACCAGATTCACTTAACAACCATATTACTATTTTATTTAACAACTCTAGTGATCTACTTAACAAATGTGGCAAAAATGGGTCAAAACTCACTTAATAAATTTCTCATTTTAACAACATAAAGTTTGGGCTCAGTTGTGGTTGTAAGTAAGGTCTACCTATAAAAATGAGGGTAACTTTTGGGTGGATGAAGATTACCCTTTCATGTAACTTGATTCTGTGATTTTCCAAGGATCACCTAAATGAAGAGGATTATGTTGGTTGCTTTTCAAATCTGGTAGGGTCTGTTTCTGTTCTGTTTCTTTTTGCTTTTTCTAAAAGCTAGATGCATTTTATTCTTTTTATTTATTTCCCTATCTACAACCAGTAGAATACAATGCCTCTGTTGGCCAGCAGGTTGCTTCCAGATTTAAGCAATGCAATCAGGAGCATGGTTGGAAGCCATCAAAAACTTCTGGAGCCACAAGGAATAAGCAGTCATCTAAAACAAGCATAGCCTTTCTTTATGGTCACCTTTTTTAATGGTCCTCTGCTTTATTATTATTATTATTATTAATTCCAGTTTAAGAAACAAGAAGGAATAAGACAACTGCTATCCACCAGGCAAGGAATATTACCAAACAAGTCCATAGTTCATCTCTTATTGTTTCTTGAAAGAAGATGCACATTTCATTCAATCATACAGGTAATGCTCTCTAAAGAGGACAGGAAAGTTTATTATGGGATTATTTCTTCACTCTGACAGTGACAGCACTGAGAGTGGGAGGGAGTCTTTCAGTAGGTAGGTCCCTAATGAAATCATCTTCCATTTTAAACCATTCTATAGAGCCAGTGTGGTGCAGTGGCTAAAGGCATAAAGCTAGAAAGTGGGAGATTGTAAATTCTAGTCCTGTTTAGGCAGAAAGCCAGCTGACTGATTTGGGCTACTCACTCTCTCTCAATCCTAAAAAGCAGGCAATAATAAACCACTTCTGAAATCTTGCCAAAAAAAAAAAATTCTTCAGGGATTTGTCCAGGTAGTAGCAAGGAATCAGCAATGTCTCAAAAGCACAACAAAAATAGTTCCATGTATTTTTTTCCTTTCATGAGTCATGTTAGGGAAGGAACTGCTGCATTATGACATCAGTCGGTTCCTACCTGGAAGTACCTTACCTTATTAAAAGTGTTATTTATATGTATTTTAGAAAGTTCTGAGAAAGGGAAAACACATTATAAATCATATGCCAGTATAAATAGCCGCAGAACAGAGACTGGAGAGAAAATGGAAAAGCAAGGATGAGGACAAAATGAATACTTATGAAAAGAGATGGCTCATTGGAATATTTTGTATCACCTAAATATGAAGGAAAATAGAATGTTTACATGAGAATAATACATAAAACAAAGCAAGGACCCAGAGATATTTCTAAACAATGAATCACATAATGGATCACTGGAGAAATAGGAATAAAATTTGGGTACCAAAGTAACATAGCAGGTTTTGTCCAAAGTACCTTTAAGCCTTTAGGCTTAACAGAAAGATAATTAAGGCCGTGCAGTTTAATATGTTTGTAATCTGGTGATGTTGTTATGTTGATGATTCAAAAGTACTTACCTTAAATATATAGTGCCCATAGATAAGAAAAAGCTTTCAAACAACCTTGGAATCTGCGTGCGAACACCATTTTTGATGTACAAATCAAATACTGAGGCATTTAAAAAGCTCAATTACATATGAGGTAGTGAAGGCCGGATCAAGAATGTAGTTCTCCAGGTGCTTCCAGGTAGAAAGCATCTACTCAAACTGGCTGAATATCATAATACAGCAATTCCTTCCTTAATAAGATGTCAAACCAGGGTCCCTGGTCTAGAGACAAATTAACATGTTGCTGCCTGCAATTCACCACCTTGGAAGTAGATGGAGAGCAGCAACAGAAATATATGAAGAAAGAGCAAATGCATGGAGAGGAAGGGAAAGATCAAGAAATGTCATGTTCAGATGGAACTGTGAGGTCCTCAAAAAAGGAGGAAGAGGAAGAAGGAAAAGGAGAAGAAGTTAGAAACAAGGATGGTTTTCAAGAGAGATCAGTGAAGCTCATGTCAAGTACATTTAGGTAGTTTAGCTTCTACTTTTAATTTCTTTTTCTTTGGGCATTTTTCAGGGTGTTCTTCACCCCAAGAGACCATGAGTAGATATGTATGTAGATATCATAAAATAAATGAACATTCAAAGCTTGTTTTTTTTTCTAAACATTGCTAAATTTCTCTCCCATTGTACAACAGTTTGAGTTGGTCCCAAGCCTGAGAATGCACCTATTTACAGTCGACAAATTAAATACATAGTACCAAACTCTGCACATAAAGTAAATTTTAAGTAACTGGGCAAGAAATCTTTCTTTTACCTTATAGAAGTGCGTAGAGACTGGAGGAAGAGAGAAATACAGATGCTTAACCCTTAGAAATCCAGAGGGAATCATTTAGCAGCGTGTCAGACTCTTCTCTAAACTTGCGTCCTGATGTACTGAAAGACGTCATTAACCTTCCTCTCTTGCTTCTCTCCTTCTCCTGCCATTCTTTTACATCTAAGCATTACTTAAGAACTACACAAAAGAGTAGAAACCAAAGTACTCCTAATGGCACTTACTTCATTAAAGGCTTTGGAGCACATGTATTTTAGAACAATAGTTTCACAAGCCAACAGCACTGATTTACAAATCTAAATTTTCCAACCTTGGAGAGTTGGATGACACAGAAGAAATTCACAAGAAGCTGCAGGTGAATTGACAAGCAATTCAGCTCGTCCTTGCCCAGGTTGGCCACGATAGATGCCTTAGAAGTCCTGCCACAAAATTCCTATTGAATAAAACACTGTAACAATCTTTGATGATAACAGGTCCCTGTCCTCCTTTAGCAGAGTAGCCTGGCTTTTCCCTTCAATATAAACATTTATGACGGGTTCTTAATTCTAAAGCCCTATCAGAGCCAAGAGGAATTTCTCTATCTGCCTGAAAATCCCTAGTGGAATAGAAAGTACAGGGCTGCTCACATCCAGCCAATTACAGTCCTTACTTGTGACCCCAAAGTGAGGATGTGTCAGCATGAAATGCACTCAAAGCTGAACCCAACCATATTAAACAGCTGCTGCTCTTTAAACCAGTTCGTTTTTAATGACTTGGCACATTGCAGCGCTTACCACCAGAAGGAAGACTTTATTGCTGTTTTGGGATGACAGCCTGCCAAAAGTAGGGGAGGGGGAGGGATACTCAGTGACAACGCTAGCAAGAAGCAAAAGAAGACCTTTGTATTTATTTGAAATAAATTTAAGGTTACACTTCCATAATCCAATTAAAGGGAGTTAGATCCATTAAACCCTTATTTCTGAGTACAGTGTGCACAGATTCTACATTACAAAGTGAAAGATTCCTCACATAGAAATATATAAGCTTTTTGTAGCTCATATATCCCACACTAGAAAAAAAACCATATAACAGAATTATTACTGTTGCTGTTGTTATTGGTTTCATCACCGCTCCTGTTTAAAGTCTGTAATTTTCCCTTTATCTTATAGCAGTTCTTCTTTCTGGGGAACACTCTGCAAAATTACTGTTAGTGCCTAGAATGAAATGAATCAGACAGTGAAGACGCAAAGAGCGTAGAAGGAAGAGCAATGCAGAAAATATCGATCCTAAAATGAGCTAAAAGAATTTATAAAATGTGTGGATAGATATTTCGGAGCACTGAATTAAATGTTGATTGTTCTGAAGTTTAGCATTGTTTTTCTGGGTTCGGAAGCTAGCACATCTTCAGGCTGCCAAGGTTGAGGAAAATTGGGCTAGCAGAAAGAAGGTATCGAGTCACTTCTTCGCTGTTACCAAGAAAACGGTGTGAGGGAGACGTAATATTTTTTAACATCACCGACAAGGACTATGACTGCAGATGTCTTTAATAGATATTTCAGTGCACTGATTTGGTCCTGGTTCCCCCCCTAATTCTATCTTGCCTAGGATTTTCCCATACTTATTCTGTACCTCCTGTTCTCTTTTTAAAAAAAAATTACCATTTGTTTGTATGCTAGTCAATTTGATGATGCTTCTTTGAGGAAGGAGTTTTTTGGATGGGGGGAAATTTCTGTTTTATATTTTATGACTGGAGAAAATTCTCCACCAAGGCCAGGGAAAGCAATTCTCCATTTCATAGCAAGGCCTCATATCTTTAATAAGTAGAAGCATTTCATTCGAGAATTACCATGCCTAGTTATGGCAGCATTACTCCAGTCATGCATTCAGTTTTGCCCGCATCAAGTCTTTCTTGTTGTTGTCATTTATAATGATAATAATCCAGTCCAGTGCCAAAATTTGGCATGTTCTCTAATGCAATAGCCAGGAAAATACTATTGTCAACTGTTGATATAATATGTTATCTTCTGTTCCACATCACCACATTCATGTTTCATGTTATCAAAAAGATTCATGTGATATTGAAGAGCACAATGGGCTTTTGGAGAATGATAGCACATCAGCTCTAATCCATCTTTTAAAATGCATCATACAGTTCAGGGCAAACAAACAACCTTATGTATTGAGATCCTGTTAATTTTCACTATATGTGAATTCTGTGTCCAAATCTGGACCAGCATGAAGGGTGAGAAATTCTGGGGACTGAAGTCCACCTGTCAGACTGCCCAAAACCTAAACCTCTAAATAGAAACGATCCCTGGCTCCATTTGTTGAGAAAGGTATAGTTTTATTAGAAGTCAAGAGTATTGCAGCATTGCATAGCCAGAACTGAGAATTCCGTGTCAAAATCCCTAAGCTCTACTTTTTCCCCTCCTAACTGTCTCCCTCACATCATTGCCCACCCCACTGTAACCAATAAATTAATGCAAGATGTTTTCGTAACGGTCACTCCAAGCACAACTTGGTATGCAGCTCCCTCCTTCTTCCAGCTCCATGACCTTGGGGCAGCATCTCAAGGCAGTACAGTATCTACTTTCGATTCCCCAAGCATCCCCCCTCCCCACAGTTCATGGCAGTCTGTCACCACACAACAGCAAAGCATAGAAAGCTTAAGGTGACAGCTGATATCACCCATGTTAAAGTTGTGAAGGTGGAAAAACACCGTTCTAGAAATTCCCTTTATGACAGGGTGTCTGCATGATGGGGTCAAGATAGGAGGTACACTCATATCTTTGAAACAATCCTTTTTTTTAACATATGTGTAATTCATATAAAGTAGGTTGGGATTTACAATATCATTTTTATTTATACTTCCAACTTAAACCCAAAACTATGGTTGAAAAACTACCCAAAGCTATCCTGAACTTTTGGATGTCCTTTCTTTGCAAACACTCCTGGCCTGGAACCCCTATCTCAAAAGTACTGGGAGAAGCTGGTATGGAGTTCTCCAAAGATGCAATGATTTCATCAACTTTTGAAATAATAATAATCACACCAACTGATTATAAGCAACAACATAACACAAACACCAAAATGATTCACTGGAACACCTGTAAAAATTACCTTGTGTCACTAATGAAAAACTGGTGGGAGCACATAATTAAAAGCATAGTCGAAAATGAACAGATTAAAGTATTGCGGGATTTCCAAATACAAACGGTTAAAGTCTTGGCTCATAAGACGCCAGATTTAACTGTGGTTGAAAAGAAGAGTGTTGGCAATTGATGTGGCAATATCAGGGGGAAAATAGAACAGAAGATAAAGAATTGGATCACAAAGATCACAACGTATTAAGATCTGAAAATCAAAGTTGAAAGATTATGGCATAAACTGGTTGTAGTGGTCCCAATAATTTTTGACTCACTGGATGCCATACCAAAAAATCTTGGATGGAATTTTGAAAAGCTATGCACTCACAAAATTTCCATCTGTCAATTACAAAAGGAAGCACTGCTTAGATCCTCACATATACTACACCAATATATTACAACATCCTAGTTCTTAAGAAGAACTCAATACATATGAAGCTAACATCAGCTGACAAACTGAAGCTGTGATTTCACACTTCTGTGAAAAGTAATAATAGCATAACACCCCATATTTAACAATGGTTGAAAAGAAATAACAAAAATTCTGGATAGTGGACACTGTAGTACCTGGACAGAGCAGAAGAGAAGAGAACTGGAGAAAATCACAAAATACGAAGATCTGCAAGCAGAAGTAGAACGACTGTGACAAAAGAAAGCAACAGGTGCCTTGGGAGCAATCCCAAAACATCTGGAGCACCACTTGAACACCATCGGCGTTGACAAAATCACCAACAGCCAATTGCAAAAGGAAGCTTTACTTGGAACAGCTTACATCCTGCGATGATACTTTAACACCATCAAAAATTAACATCTGCCTATCCCCGGTCTTTGAGAAGGTCTAAACTTCTGGCTGACTGTGCGATCAACCATAATAATAATTCTAATACAGATTTTTTTTAAAAATGTCCCACAACACTGCAGAAAGATAGATGAGGTAGTCTGCAAGCAGACTCAGTATTCCATCCCTGTGTTAACTTGTGGCTGAGTAGCTTCAAACCCCTACTTCCTGCTGGTTCTTTATCAGTTGCTGCTGAATAGGAGATTAACTCGACAGAAAGAGAAAAACCCATAAATATTGGGGATAATCACATTAACTACCCTCAACTTAATTTTAAATTAAATAATCAATTTAGCTCCCCACTCCCCTGCTTTGATTACTCCCTGATCTTGGTCCCACCTATTCTAACAAGGATGGCTTTGACCAGAAATCTATAGGCACTTGTAGACTGAGCCCAAAACATTAACACACCCTTGATCTAATAAGAAGGATGAGACCTTTGAAGAATAAAATGCAGATTAAGAAAATAGGATGGGAAGTGATTGTTTGTACCCTTCCACAGCACCACAAGTAATTCAAAATAGGAGCCATCAATAGCAGCTTTCCATCTTTTAAAATATGCAGATTATCTTTGTGCATATACTGTAACTCAGGGATCCCCAACCCCTGGGCCGCAGCCCACTACTGAGTCTTGGCCTATTCACAATTGGGCAATGAGTGATGGGCTGGTGTGAGCATGCACAGTGCAACTTGCATGAGCAGCAGGCAGCTCAACTTGTGCAGGTTGAGCTGTGTGCGCATGTGCATGCACGCCGGCCCGCTGCTCGAATGGCCCAGCCCCTGTCCCCTGCCAGGCCACCAAGCCACAAATGTTGGGGACCTTTGCTGTAACTCATTATCACATCTAAAGGAAAATATTTGTAGCTCAGGGTTGAAATGAGGGATCCTTGGTGCTCTCTGAGCCTGGTTGTTTTCTTGCAGAAGTTTTGTTACCCAAATTAAATAACATCATTAGTGCTAATTTGAGCGATGAAACATCTGTAAGAAAACAGCAAAGCTCAGAGAGCACCAATCGCCCCTCATTGTCACATCTGTTTTGGTAGCCTTCTCTACCTAAGACAGGTTAGACAGCCCTGCCTGGGGTACTGCAGTTTTCTTAACTCCTCCCTTAAGAAATGGTAAACCATGTTGCAGTGCTTGAAAATAATTAGGAAGAATTATACATGGAGTACTTTCAACTGGAATTGTAAAAGCTCAGAGGAGTCCTTCACCTCAGCAACACTTCAAAGTTTCCCTCCAAAGCACATTGATGCAGAAAAATGTCTTTCTTCCACCTTCAAAGGCACAAAGCAGCCATAATACTTCACTCCAATGGGGCTTCTGTACATGCACAAAATCTCTTTGTCAAGAATTTAAAAATAAGATGCAATGTTTCATCAAGTCAGAAGGCTTTATTGCATAGAGATAGGATTCCCTACCAAAGTAGAATAGGGCTATTTCACACATTCCTCCTTCAAAGTATATTTCAATATCAGAGGTTGTTCTGGAACATCTCCTGAAAACATTTGACTCATGGCAACGAAAAGAATGGTCATTTTTCAAAAATCAAGTATTGTTTCTTCCGAGAAGAAAGGTTTTTCCTCAAGTTGACAGCAGAAACAGTTAGAAGCCAACAATAGAAAATTGTGCAATACTGACAGCTGCGGTTGCAGATGAATCCCTATCTAACCAAGTCACAAGTTTCATTTCCATTGCCTAGAATGTAGTATTTCTTCTGAAACCGAGATCTTTCCACATCAATTGCTAAAGCTTCCTTAACTTGAGCATCATGCTAATGCTTACTTAGTAGTGGCAAAGAATGTGAACAAAAATCATAAAAATCCCAGGTCTTTGTGTATTTGACATTTATCTTGCATACCAAGAAACTGAGATCAAATTTCACTGGGACAAAAGTGTTCATCTTTTATTACTGAAGTCATTTCTTGGGAGAATTCAGTCTGGGGATCGTCTTCTGCTTGCATTTCACATTAAATGTCAAATAACAGAAGTATTTTCCATTCAAAATCTAGATCAGGGCTCAGAGCTCCTCAACTTTCTGTTTTTTGTTCTGGCCCCACCCTTCCCCACCCCCATTTGGGTCCTACCAATTATTTCACCCTGTCTCAATGTGCTTTTCGACCTACTGCCCTAGCACAGAACTCAAAGCCACTTAGTTTAACAAAAACAGGGTCATGAGAATACACCCTTTTGGGTCAGGTCTAGACTCATTTAGCCAGGATTCCATCTCATATATTGACCAACTAGATGTATCTGGGAGGTCCACAATTAGGGAAATCAAGGCACCATGGTTAATCCCATCCACTTAGTATTCAGTGGCAGATTGCATCCATGCCTGGGGCCAGCACGTAGGCACGTAATGAGTATAGGTAGTCATGATTGTCCTCTGGGAATTTGTCTGCATTCTCTTTGAAGCTAACACCACATCCAATGTCTGGTGGAGCTAAATCTACTAGATGTGGTTTTTGACCCTGGGAATCTTGTTCCAAGTTAAGTGGCAGTCTGCTTTTGCTTTTGCCTTTTGCAAACAAAACAAAACATTATGATGACCATGATAATGTTTTGTTTCTTGTTTTGTTTGTTTTGCTTTTTGTTTTGTTTTCAAAAGGCAAAAGCAGTCTGTCACTTAACTTGGAACAAGATTCCCAGGGTCAAAACCCATGTCTAGTAGATTTATAAGGTCACTGCTTTTAAGACAGAATCAATTAACCCTAGAGTATAGGTCTGGGCATACAGACATAGAGAAAGGGTAAAATTCAGAAATGCATGAACATATATGTTGTTATTAGCATCTGCTGATTGCATGTAGCAATAGCACTTGGACTTATATATCGCTTCACGGTGCTTTACAGCCCACTCTAAGCGGTTTACAGAATCAGCACATTGGCCCCAACAATCTGGGTCCCCATTTTACCCACCTCGGAAGGATGAAAAGCTGGGTCAACCTTGAGCCTGGTGAGATTCGAACTGCCAAATTGCAGTCAGGCGGCAGTCAGCAGTACCCTGCAGTACTGCACTCTAACCACTGTGCCATTGCTCAAGTAATGGTTTTCTTCAAATTCTAAGATTGCAAGTTGCATTACACATGTATGGTACCCCATTGTATTTCTTCCAAACCATACAGATCCAAAAGAGATAAGGGGAGGCCCAGTGTACTTCACAGCATCCAAAAGAGACATCTAGTTTATAATTTCATGTGTCTCCCAGACAGAATAATAGCAGGTGATTCAGCTGAGTGCAGTTTAATCTGTTGGTAATATTTTAAAACATCAGTTTTCTAACCTTACAACATATATAAGTTGGCATTAGGTTTATGGAACATCTTTCAAAGATGTATTTTTTGTACAATACATGGGATGGCAAACTTCTTCCAGAATTATGTATGTGCTATTGCTACCTATCTGATTATCATATATCATTCAATGTAAAGACCTGAATGAACATTCCAGGTTCTTTTCATCCATTTGACAACTAAAATAGATACATTAAGCCATTCTTAAGCTAAGCAAACCTATGTATACCGACAGCTATTAACACTAGTCTTTAACAAAAACTGTCTCTCAAATGGAATAAAAAGCAATTAAAACATTTAGCCTTTCTCCTTCTAGTGACAGCTGTGTTGATTCTCTATAGTACTCTGATAGAGGTGTAAAAAACAAATTTCTAAAATGTTAAAAGTGCTATATTTCTGATTATGAGGAACGCTTGCATTACCTAAATCATGGTTAGTCTACCAGCTTTATTTTATGGTGGAAAAATAATCCTCTTGTAATTCCTTGTAGCTCTGATGTTAGTTACAATTTCAATAGGTTAATATTTTTAATACTATTAATCTCGTTTATCTAATTTTATCTAATTTTATGTTATCGTTATTCTCTATTTAAATCTTAACATTATCAACTGTCTTTGAGATTTTGTTTATAGCATGCTGAATAAAAATGTAGAAAATAAAATACATAATAAAGTAGAACATTATGGGAGCAATAATAATATATATCCCTTATTCTTGATGTCTGCAATTTTGTGGCTTCATCTCAAATATGGGAAGGGGATAATTTTAAAGCATCCTTTGGCCATTACAAATCAATTATTTGTGATGCTGACTTGTAATGGCAAAATATAATTTAAAATTTAAAAAGAAAAGTGAGAAAGCACACCTCTTGCTAATAATAATACTTGTAAATTATGTCAGAAAAGTTCCATTATAACCCATCAGTAGTTTGCAGATTGGTTCAAACATTTGATACAACAGAGTGCAGAGATTTCAATTCTGCAAAATTTAAAGACATTTACTTTTAAACTAATTTACAATAACCAGTGTGCTGCTCTTATTGAACGCAGTAATATCGTTGTTAAACCTTTTCCAAATCGAACAAGCACAAAATTGTTCAAAACATTTCAGTTTCTAGGCAGTTTATAAAATCTGAGGGAAAAAAATGAAGTGAAGTTTATAACAGAGAAAGTTTAAACAGGCCTGGAGTAAGTTTTTTGTGCAGAAAAAAAAATGCAATTCAGTATAATATAATAAGAGTTTATCCTTTTCATTTCAGCATCTTCCACTACCATAATGTTCATGATTGTCTTTAGAATTTGTGCAACAAGCTGCAACCAAGTGCTTATTTCAGGCAAAAATATCCAGTTCCATTATCAAGTGTAACTTCAGGGCAGTTAGTTTTTTAGAAGTATTGGAAAAATACTGCTCAGCAGCAGAAACTCTTGATTGCAAAAGTTCATAGCTTAAATGCTTTCATAATCATTCAGTTACAAAGCTGCAAAAAAAAAAAAAAAAAAAAAAAAGCAGCTTCGAAACTATTTTAAAAAGAAAACGTCCGGAAATGCTAGTTGGGTTAGCTCTGACCCAAGCTGAAGACAATGAACTTGGTGTAATTGGGAGTGCTGACCGATGATAAATTTAGGTGTTATATCATACAAGATTTATGTACCATATAACAAAAGGGGAACCAGTGCATTCAAAAAGCCTTCCTTTCACAAGATCAAGATGTGTGTTTTTAAAGCTAGAAACAAAGAACAGTGATTTAGATGACTGAGGTCATTTCCAGTTATGAAAATGAAGCAGTGGGTAAAAGAAACAAGAGAAAAAGGAGAGAAAAAAGTACCACAAACACTGTTATAGATGTAGCCACTTGAGATCTTCAGGATAAAATAAAATGAAAGAGTTTTCATTTTTCTAACAATATTTTCAGATGTAATTGTTAAGATTCCATTTCTAAAATTGCTTTTGAGTTAAATTAAGTACGTAAGTTGCGTAATCGAAAGCAATAAATTTTCCTGCGGATATTAACTATAAACTAGAGATGATTCCAGCCACTTCCATGACACTCCATAAAGAGGAATGTGAGCATATAGTAAAGAGGTTGCGCGGGCATATTTTAAAAACATACATTTTTTTATTTTTCCAGTCAGCTCAAGGTCAATTTAGGAATGTAGAATTTGGGAACCATCTGACAAAGTGGACTGTAGAAGAGAATATTTGTGGTTTGAAGTTGAACTGTGGGGTCCTTGATGCTCTCTGAGCTTGTTTGTTTTCTTGCAGACATTTTATTACCAGACTAGGTAACATCATCAGTGCATCATCAAATTGAAATGTATCATTATTGTTCCTTAACATTTATTCTTCTTCCTGTGACTGGTCAGAATTAGGGACCACAGCATACGAAATATTCCTTATTCAAGCCAATCAGTCATCTCCATGTGACATCATATCAAATGACTCAGGAAGGTCCTCCTTTCATTATGGACATATGATGCCTCCACCATACACAGTCTGCCATAGCTATTAATATGTGATTATTCCCTGAATTTTATTTGTTTTTAAATGGAAGGCTCTATTTGTTTAACAGTAGCCATAGGCAACAGCATTCTATTTATGGCTAAATTCCATCCTGTGAACTGACATATTAGAGAAGAATCAAACGCCACACTGCTACATTTCATTTCCATAGGATCAGGGGGAAATTTTGACTCTCTTCCCAAAATAACTCTCCTGGATACTGCCAGGAAATTTATTGGATGCGTTCATATTATGTATACAACACAGGATTATTTTGTGGCAAACCCTCATATAAATATACACTGAATTTCATGATACATTTTCTTGGTGAAGCTACTCAACCAAAAAATTGAGAGACCCATACTCAGCCATGGAAACTCAGTGGATATTTGAGTAGTTAACTTCTCCTTGCCAAGCCTCACTTATCTTATAGGGATGTTGTACAGATAACATTGGAGGAGGGGTACTGATGAACATTCCTCTGAACCTCTGGAAGAAACACAGGGTTTACATTTAATACATTATATGTGAACATTATAACAGTTCTGGATTTCTGTGTTTTGATTCCACCAACATAAATGGTAATTTTGAATACAGCAGTTGAGGCCAACATTTCCACTGCTAACCAAGGCAGTTTTTAAGTGAGGTGTGCCCCATTTTAGGACCTTATTTGCCACAGTTGTTAAGTGAACCATGCGATCATTAAGCAAATCTGGCTTTCCCTATTGACTCTGCTTGTCAGAAATCAGCTAGGAAGATTACACATGGTGATCACATGCCCCCACGACAGAGCAGCTGTCATAAATATATGCCAGTTGCCAAGTGCCCGAATTTCGATCATGTCACCATGTGGATGCCGCAAACCTTGTTAAGTGTGAAAACTGGGCATAAGTCGCTTTTTTCAATGCTCCTATATCAAACAGTCACTAAGTGAATGGTTATAAGTCTAGGGCTACCTGTATATGTGGTCTTCTTGGATTAGAATAGACTACCATGCTGCTAATTTTTTAAAAAATTAATATTATCCTGTCTGTACAGCTGTCCTAAACAGAGTTTTATACAAACAAGCCCACACACCACGTCCTTCAGAATCCACCACCAGAAAGCCATGCTCTGTAGTTAGTCATTCCAGATGGTTGGCAAATGCCTACTCATTTTCCTATCAACCTTTCTCAGTCTGGAGCAGAGTTTTCCAGCCTCAACACTTTTTAAGATGCATGGATTTCAGTTCAGAGAATTCCACAGCCAGCACACTGGCTGGGGAATTCTGGGAGTTGAAATCCACACACATTAAAGAGGCTGAGAAACATTGGTTTCTGGAATATAAAAATACACAATGCCCTTTCTTGCCCAACATCTGTCCAATATACTTCGGACAGGGTGATACAGAAAGTGTGCATTATTTCATATACATGTGTCCCTTACAGACATCCCTGTCATAGGTAGCATTAATCATTGATCAAAGAAGATTACATAATAGGCCACGACGCTTATGACTGGAAAGGTCACTGAGAAATGAACCAGGCAATGACTCAGATACTCTGGTAAAGAGGTAAGAAAGTTCTCTGTATTTGTGAGCAAAGTTTGGAATTCTGAGAATGTGAGAAATGGATGCTCCTCACAAAGTGGTAACAAACTTCCATTTACCAGAAGATAAATCAGTGACACTGACAGTAGATCTGTTGTTGGTTTGTTGAGGGGGTGGGGAGGGGGGTGTTGAATTTTTTTTTAATCCCTCTGAAAGATATTTCTACCATCCCAATTTACTTTTGCTTTTCTTCTAAACAGGTGGACAGACTTCCATTGGATTGCAGCAACCCTTTTTATTTAGTAAGAATCATCATGCTGGTTTTTGGAGTCCCAAGGCACACCTCAAACGTAATGCAAGATTTGCCACTAGAGAAAGGCCACTTTTATTGGGATCATGCATACCGGCTTACACATGTATTTACAGACATTGATTAAATCTTAATACAGATAGTTCTTGTTAAGCTTCCAGAGTTGGGATCAACAACTTGGTCGTTAAATGAAGTGGTTACTAAGTGAAACCACAAATGTCCTTAAAATCTCACTTCAGCCCTGCAAAGATCGTAAACATAAAGATTGGTTGCAAAGTTCCTTTTTCATCCCCATCGTAACTGTGAAAGGTCCTTAAACGAAGACATTGCTAAATGAGGACTACCTGTAGTGTTTTATACTTTCTATGAACAAAAGAATGGTTATGTTTTCTTTGATTTGATCTAGTAAGAATATGACATGCAAACCAATCCCCTGCCGAGGCCTATTTTTATATGAAGAACCTTTAGTTTTTGTCCAGTTTCCCCTGACTTTTAGGTATTGATCACAAGGGTTCATTTATGGAGTTTTGGGCACAGGATAAAGATGTAAGACAAGAAACATTATTTACTGGGAGAAATTTCAATCCGTTAGAAAGGGAAACAATTGTTGGTAGGCCACATAAAATGGTTTCTTCTCCCTTTTTATTGAAACTATGGCAGTGTTAAACTTCATAATCTGCAGTTTTTGGAGTGTCTGTCAACTCATACATATCAGAGAACAAGAAGAATGGAGTGACAAGGATCCAAATGTCTTGTGTGTACTTACGTTTGCTGAAGTTTTTCCAATTCCTATTTTGAGACTGCTAAGGACCTGAGCACAATAAATCAGGGGTAGAGAGCCTTGGTCCTTTTATGACTTCTGGATTTCAACTCCCAGAATTCCTGAGCCAGGAATTCTGGGAGTTGAAGTCCACAAATCATAAAAGGCCCCTGGTTCCCCACCCTTGCAGTAAATGATCAGGTCAGTTGAAACAAGTTGAAGAGGAAGACCGCAGATTTCATCTGTTGCTCAATCAGGACTTTGAGTGCTTCTATTAAAAAAAATGAATTTTGCAAGGTGAACCAGTCATTTGACCCAGACATATAAAAATGCAAAGACTGGTCCATTTATTGTTGTCAACTGAACCATTTTCCAGTGAGGAATCCTATTTTATAAGGAAGTCAAAACATGGAATCCGAAGTAGGGTTCTGTTTGTTTCCATAATAAAAATACTAGAAAAGGGAAAAGTGCATTTTCTGCCACCCTGTGATGGGGCTTAAGATATTATAGTTTAAAGTGTGCTTTGATAAATATTACTTACAACTAACTTTTGGGGTTTACCTATCCCAGTGACAAATTAGGGGGATGCCCAACCAGATAGATCCTCTTTTCGTGTGTGTTTCTGTGTGTGTGTGTGCATGCGCGCACACGCCTTTGAGTCAGTATTGACTCTTGACAACTACCTGGATTAGTTCCTGCAGTTTTCTTGGAAAGATTTCATAAATGATTTGCCATTGCCTGCTTCCTAGGGCATAGAGAGAGGGACTTACCCAAGATTACCCAATTAGCTTTGTGTCTAAGGCAGGACTACAACTCACAATCTCCCACTTTCTAACCTGGCTCTATATGTCTCTACAATCCTATTAAATACGTATTTATGCTATTAAGAAGACAAAAAAACAGATATACAAACATACAATCCAAAACAGCTATTGCAGATGCTTTCATAAAATCTGGTTCATGAACAATTCATGGGCACCTACCAAGAGCTGTGGGGGCACAGTGGTTAGAATGCAGTATTACAGGCTAATTCTACCGACTGCCAGCAGTGCCATCTTGACCAGCTCAAGGTTGACTCAGCCTTTCGAGGTCAGTAAAACGAGGACCCGGACTGCTGACTCTGTAAACAGCTTAGAGAGGGCTGTGAAGCACTGTGAAGCAGTATATCAGTCTAAGCGCTACTGCTAAATGCTAATGCTATCTCTCTACAATACTTGAACTAAGGAAACCTGTTTTCAAATAACCCTCACCTGTTTTTATACCACATACTATTACATTCTTCAAAACAAAAAAAACATTGGTTAGAGCATAAAGCAAAGCGAAAATCATCTCTGGAATTTTTTTTTTTTTAATGACAAAAGAGACTTGACTGTTTCTACTTGTTTAAACCATTTCAATTGGGATTTATGACTCTGTATACACCCAAGCCTCAGCTGGCCAGCTTTTTACTATAGCTTTTTTTCGAAATTACTAAAAAATAAATAAATAAAAAATCTTAAAAAGAAAATTTTACCTAAAAGTAAAAAACCAAACCAAACCAGTTCTACGATATTGCAACAGTGTGCTGGACCACCAGCGTGCCCGGGTAAAACTTCAGTTGTGAATTATAGGGAGGGCTATTTACAAACAGTACCAGCACTGTCTTAAGCAGAGTTAATTCTCCGAATAACGGGTTATAATATCGTACTAGCGGGGGCACACACACACCCGCGTTGCTCGCATCTTTCCACATCGTAGTTTTTGGTTTTTCTTTTTCTTTTTAAAGCGCCTCGCCAGTCTCGTTTTCAGGAAGATCTGGCCTTCCTCCGACCAGTGAATAAACACAAAAGCTCGCCTGCTTCTCAGAGAGTGTCCTTACCACGCAGGCTAAGCCCTTCCTTTCTGCAGGGCAGCTCAGAGCAGCTCGGCTTTTAAGGGCTTCTAATTCTGGAAGAGCGTCTGACATCACCCCATTTCTCGTCTGCTGATGTTTCGTACGAGCCTCGCGTTTCCTTCGCCTTTTCCAAGCCTTCAGTTACCACGGCCAGCTTGTGTTTATAGAGGGACGACCCCCCCCCTCCTCCTCCTTCCTCCCTCCTTTCCTCCTCCTCCTCCTCCTCCT
>JANHFL010005975.1:30206-42673 GCA_032468155.1 Oxyrhabdium leporinum
ACATTGTGTAGCTCTCTCGGCTGTTGGTGGGCCGGTCTTTGGGCGCGTTACGTAGCAGGATAAAAATAACCATCATATTTAAGACCGGCGGTGGAATCCCAAATCGTTCAGCTTACGCTTGGTCAGTCTCTAGCGCGGATCGGCTCCGGCGAGCGAGGGCGCGCGCTCTTACAAATACACGCACACACACACACACACAAGTAAACGGCTGTGATGCAACTTCGCGCGCGAGCCATCGGACATGTTTGGCAGACCAACCAGATTTCATCAGCCCCCGGGAAGGACCTCAAGAATACCGTTTCCAATCTTTCCGTAAAAACGCGCCAGTGCCGTCCAAATATGCGGAGAAGATCTTGCAAGAAAATCTTGCTCGGGAAAGGCTTCCATAAAAGACCCTCGGAGTCTTTCTCCCCCCCCCCCCAGTGTGTTTTTGGTTTTTTGCACGTCATAGGTTTTCATTTTTTAAAAAATTCAGAATAGAGCTGGAAGAACCTTGGAGGTCTTCTAATCCAACCCCCTGCTCAAGCAGGAAACCCTTTTCCATTTCAAACAAGTGACTGTCCAGTCTCTTTTTGAAAAACGCCCAGTGATGAAGCACCCACAACTTCTGATGGCAAGCCGTTCCACTGATTAATTGTCCTCACTGTGAGGAAGTTTCTCCTTAGTTCCAGGTTGCTTCTCTCCTTGATTAGTTTCCATCCATTGTTTCTTGTCCTGCCCTCCTCTAGTGCTTTGGGAAATAAGTTGACCTCCTGAACAGCCTCAGTTTTCTCCTCCAAACCACATTTGATCCCGCGATGGGTGAGTGGGAGATCAATATCAAAAAAAGGGGAGCTAGGATGTTCAAGGCGATCCCCAAAGCTGAAAAGATATAAGGTGGGGGGAAAAAAGGGAGTTTCTGTTTTCAATTAACGAAAGTTGAAGCTAGTTGAAAAATCTTTTGGAAACGAATAAAAATGGGGCGGGGAGGAAGGGGGATCGGTGATAAAACTGCTGGAATTTTGGCAGGGTTGGCTCTTAAGTGGTTAATTGGTTTTTTATTTTATTTTAATAGTAATAGTAGGGGAGGCCTAGGGATGGAAGATTTGGTACCATTTTAAAAATACAAAGATGCCTGTTTAGCCGTGAATAATTTTGTGATGCCATAGTTTGCAACGGTTTCTTGTCTAGGCCACCCACAGTCCAAACAACAACAAAAAAAAAATCCACCCATTTCATAGTTACTGATAAACAGCGGGGAATTTCTCCCCTCTTCACTGCCATTTACACCTCATCCACGTTCACTAAATGACAGTTATACAGAGCAGTCAATGGATCAGTGAATTCACATTTGCATTTGGTTTATTATACGTGTGATTTATAGATACATGCCCATGAACAAATACATATCTCCTTGCTCATAAAGTAAATATATTTGCTGACCAAGAGAGCTATCGTCTGTTTCTTTGAAGCTGTATTTTCCCTTTAAGAGTCAAGCTGCTCAAATGAGCTGACAGCAAGGATGAATTCCCATTTAAAATAGCAACCTCAAGTTCTCTTTAATTTGGCTATAAGCAGCACTTTTCCCCTGGTCATGAACCAAAAGCTAAGACCAATGTGTTTGTTTGTTTGTTTGTTTCAAATTTGGACATTTTAAAGATAGGTGGATTTAATTCCAGAATGCTGTTGGCTGAGGAACTCTGGGAGTTGAAGTCTACACATCCTAAAGTTGCCAAGTGTAAAAACTGCCTAAGATCATGCTTTGGATTCTTTCACATAATGGCTGCCATGGGAGTGCTTTATATATTATAATTTTTATTTATTTATTTACACACACACACACACACACACACACACATACCCACTTATTGCAAAACACTCAAAAGATTGCTTCCTCCCAGCACGCCAAGTTTTTCTACCTCTACATCAGGGGTGTCAAACTTGTGGCCCACGGGCCAGATGCGTCACATGCTGGCCATGCCCACTCCCGGTTTAGCAAAGGGGGGAAGTTGCGATATGTCACGTGACGACAATGTCGTTTCAAGTTTGACACCCCTGCTCTACATCTTTCTTCTACACAGATAGGACAGTTCTGAGCAGCAGCCAAGTTAAATGACCTAGAAGCCATAGTTATTGATGTCTTCAAAGATGGTGCCAGAACTTGATACGTGACTGCCTGCCACACCATCATTATTGTAAGTAGATTTGAAGCAATCTTTTAAAAAAAAGGAGTGGAATAAAACCTGTCCAATGCCAAGTAAGGTGACTGTAAACACTGATATGACTTCACTTGCCATCTGGATCAGCAAAATGCTCATAGCAAAGAATTCTCAAGTTGCAGTTTGGAAGAGTTAATCTTTGAGTTTGTATAACTCTTAGCACAATAACACATGCACGTATATCTATTATGGAACTTGTCTCTTAGGGACTAAATCCAAAGATGAGTAATCACAGATAAATAATGTTAAGTCATAGATCAGCATCAGATAACATAAAACTGGAGAATTAACTGCAAGTAAGCATATTAATCTGGAACATGAAAGATTAAAAAAAAATAACTTAGAGCTTTGCTATCACAAACATCTGACATTATTAAAAATTAATAAAGCCATACTGGAGAAAAGGTGCGAGATAAAATATCTATGCAGGCACTGTAAATATGAATCAAAGTGTGGGCTAAAACTAAAATAAGCTATAGATGAACAGAAGCTACCGGTATGTATAACTGTAATTTATACCAATAAATTACAGAAAACTAACTGAGCATTACTAGCCTAAAACTCTGAACATTTTAATATGTAAGAATCATATTAATAAGATTCAGATTGTAACGGTGGTGGTATATAGAAGTAAAGGGTAAACGCAGTGAAAATTAAAACCTGGTACAACTGTAGTCTTCCTACGATCTATAAGTCTTTTATTTCTTAGTAGTGATCAGTTTGAAGTGAATTTTGTATACTGCAGTGCTAAATATTTCCTATATTGGGAAAGGATTATAATCTGAGAGTAATAAAAATAGTTCTGAGCTCTATAACCTGTAAACTTTTGAAATGGTGGGGAGATAAAGAGCTTTTCGAATGGGTTATTAGAATGGATATTGAAGGAGAGAATATTCAATAAATTCAGCTTCCCCAGACTCAAATACGCAGAAGAACAGTCAAAAGTGAAATGGGGAGAAAACTGATTTTTCATGCTTACAAAGGGTTGAGGGCTGGAGAATATGCAAGAGCCAAAAAAATGATTTTGCTGTCTAAAGCAGATCTGCAGAAAAATAGGCTCAACTCTCAGGGATTATAATAAAAGGAAGTTGTAAATCCCAGAGAGTGGGAATCAGAACAGTCTGTTAATAGACTTGGTGAACCGAGATGGGCTTGTGGAATGGTCTAATTGTAGGTAAAGGGCAAACAGTAAGCCTGATCAGAACTGGGAGAAGCGTTACAGTTCAAGGTGTAAACTAACTCTGAATAAGAAGGCAACAGGAAATCAGAACATGAGACCATACTGAAACAGAGCAAAATTGTCCCCTTTAGCACACATAGTCCCCGATACACATCTCTGGTTTTCCAGGGTTTAAAAAGGTATGCAAGAAAATAATTTAAGAAAATGGTCCCATAGAAAGAAAATTACAGGGACACAGAAGCTATCATGTAAGAAGCACCAGCTAACTAGGGAGAGCTGTCCACATTTAACAACTTCTCTCCCTAAGCAGCATCACTGACAGGGAGACTCAGAGCAATGTTGGAAAAAGAAAATCGTTCATGACAGACGTATGTGGTACTAGAAAATATTTTAAATACCCAGACAGGCCACAAAACAATTAGAACATTGTAGCTAGCATTATGTTATGATTGCTGTGGCGCTGCTTTTTTTAAATGGATGGGCTGGGACCTACACCTTCTCTTGAAAGTACTATTGCTTGATGCTTATTCTCCCAGGAGATCCACATAGCAACAAAATGTAGAGCTCTCTTATCAGAGGTACCAGCCAGAATAGTAGAGGAGCTAGGGAGAAACTAACATAGTCAATTTCACCCCTACCACAGAAAGAGAGAAACAAAGCTGCCCATTCAGCATGCCCCTTAGAGGACCTATTAAGAGGTTTAAAGCCCAGAACCCATGAAGACGAGTGAAAGAAGAATTCCTTTCAACAGGAAAACTGCAGACTCCCCGAATTTTCAGCTGAAAGCAAACACCAAGTTTCTTCTTGACACAACTAAGCCGCAAGTAAATCAGCTCAGCTCCCCAAAACGGAGAATGCCATGGGATGACCAAAGTGCTGAGCCAATCTGAGATCTCACATGGAAATTAGAAAGGTTTTTGTACCCATGACTAAAGTTCTGGGTCACTTCCTGAAGAAACATGGCTAGATTAGGTGATCGTGATAAGTCATTTTGATGGAGGCTCTAATCAGTTCCTTCCTCTATCAATATTAATTACACATAATTTCTGGCCAAGGACAAAGGACAATGGAAAGGAAAATAATTTGAACAGCTTAGTCATTTCTCTCATAACTGCAGAAATCAGTACTCTTGAAATTTAAAAAAATAAAATAAAACTGGTGATCTGTTATGATTATACTCGTGCTGCTCATTTGCTTGTTCTGAATCAGGTTTCATAGGACTCCTTTAAACGGGGTGTCAGATCCAGCAATTCCAATCTCTTTTTTTTCACAAGCATTTTCTTTGCTCTGATGAAAATCAGCTGTTTTACACAAGTCACTTCTCACCTAGAAAAAAACACCCAACTGGTTCGATTTCTTATGCCATCAGGATCGTTCTACAAACGGGAAATGTTTTCATGGTTGAATTTAAATGTTTGCTTGATGTGAACAACATGTAATGTTATAAACAACTTCCTATCCAAAAATGGTTCATTTTTAGTACTTTTTGGGGGTAATTTCTCTATGGCATATTACATGATAATTCAACAGGACATTCCTTGGCTACTTAAAAAAAAATCATTTTTATTTGTCGGGGCAAACAAACGTCTATGCTATGATTTTTGGCCTGTGATATTCTTCAGGAAATGGAACTGTAGAAAAGATGCTTGCTGTGGCTCCTTGTTTTCAAATGCTCACAGACAGGAAGGACACTATTTTCAAGCAAAAAGCATGTGGCAAACGTACTTCCCTGAAAACATTCTGGCAGCTTTGCACTGGATTCAACCCAGAGTTTTTATTAAAACAGCCTCATAAGCTGCAGCAGTGCTCAAAAACAATACAATAACTGATCAAATGTTAATGACTTCAGCGTGTTTCCAATGAAAGACTCTCATCCCCTTTCTATCGGAATCAGAAACAACAGAAAAACAAGAGCTGAATATTTTCAGCTGCCGCTGGAAAGTTAGAAAATGGAATAAATCTTGCTCTGCAGTATGAACACAGAGAAAAAGTTTCACACGTTTTAATTCCGCCAACATTACACTTCCATTAGCTAGCAAGAGGGCAAAGAATACTACTACCCCTGAAAAACCTACAAGATTTCCTGCATTTCTTTATCTTAAATATGCCTCAGAGAAATACTCAGGTGGAAATTGGGATACAAGGTAATGTATGGGGTTCTGTGATCCTGAAATGGAACAAGGGGTTTGGTCTTGTGCATGCATCCCAAGCAGGCGGCCACCTAACAAAAGAAGGCTCTGGCTTTGTGTGTGGGGGAGGCTACATTATATCTAAATTATGCAAGTTGTTTCACAATTAAACCAAGTGAATATGCAATGCAGAAAAATGATTCAGAACCGTAGAGTTGCCTCCTTAGAATACAGGAACCATCCACTACAACTGCAAATCAGAAGCATTGCATAGACAGCCATGAACCGGATTTCTTCTGTTTAAAAAAGAAAAGAAAAGCTATTACTATTGATACGTAACTCAAGTGGGCAATGAAAAGTAGAAATATCCATAGAAAGAAAGTTCCATTTTGCTTATTCCGCATCGAATATATAACTTACTCACTGATTATATGCTTATTGGATTAAACAGTTTAATCAAGCAGCTAAGCTTCAAAGTATGGTTAGGGAATGTAAGTTACTGGAGTGCCTGGAGTCAATTATCTATGCTCCTTGTTGGATTAGCGCACTGCTTTTTACATGGAGCTACATATGAAAGCAGTTCAGAAACCTCATCCAGGATTAGATGAGTGGACTTCCATTTGGAAACAGGATTTCCCAATGCTTCACTCCAAAGCAGCTTCAGAGACCCCCAATGTTCTGGAGAAGATTAGAGGATGGAGAAGGGAAGGCCCATTCCAATAGAAGAATTGCATCTCCAATATAATCCGCTCTTTATTGATTATAGTTATTAGAAATGCCTGGTGAGTTATAGAAAAGCACCAGAAACCAACATCATTCAGATTCTTATAAGAAGGTTTTAGAATTGTTCCCACTTAGATGTGTTTCAATATTCTATAGTCATTTCAGGTTCTGCTCTTACTGTATACATGTCATTCACTTATAGGCTCCAAGTAAGATTGCTGTTGAATCCATCTGGCAATTTACATGTCATTATAGAGAACAATTTGTGACCATGCCACCTCATTTGCTATTTCAATTGTGTCACTTTTTCTCCTATATGATGTATAAAATTGGGGAATTCAGATTCACTTGGAATGCAAATTGGAACTTCCTTACTATTGAACTTTGAAATATATTTTAGCCCTTCCTTGGAACAGAGTTGTGCTAAAAGAAGCACTTACCATGGGGTTTTTTTCCCCTAAAACCAACTAAACCTTCTAAACAGTGGATGCAATTGAGATGTACCCACATTCAAACCATTACATGTCTCCCTCCACAAGTTATTTTCACCACTGAAGTTAGCAACGCTATATTGGCTTTAAGCAATCTACAGACTGGAGGCTTTAAAGAAGAAAAGATTCTTCAAGTCCCCCAAAAGAAATTGTCTTTATTCTGGAGACATGGATAGCAATTAGCCATTTCTAATTGGAACCATGTGGAGGAGGACGAGAATGCTGACTTTTTCTTTTTCCAAACTACAAACTCCTTGTGCGTGGTGCTTGCATTGATAGTAATTATTCAGGCCAAGTCCTCATTGAAGTCAATGGAAAGGATGTGATTACTTGGGGCTTCAAACTTTGGACACTTGGAATCACATGCTGGCAAAAAGCACATACCACCCAGTAGACTCCACAATCCTGGAGGCATCTATTTCTTCCACATCCATTAGAGTTCTTTAAACATTAGAGCTTAACTGACAAATGTGTTTCTGTGTCTGTGTTCATTTTGTTGTTTTCTACAACTTGCATGCCCCTCAGGCTGAAATCTTCCTGCATTAAGTCTGCGTATGTAGCACTTCCTTATTAATAAAGAACCAGTGACAGCTGCAATGTTACTATAAAGAGTTCCTGTAGAAATTTCAATTAGCTTGAAGGGGCTGCTTGGACCTGTCCAAAAATCTAGGTTCTGGTCCCAGATCCAAAGTCTAGTGGTTTTGAGATCTCCCGTGTGACTCTCAAGATAGCAGTAACGGTAGCAGGTTAGTAGCAGCCAAGGAGGAAAAGGGAAAGAAGGAACTAAATTATCGCAACACAGTTTGGATTAGAAAAGGTGAAATGGCAAGACAGCTATAGAGGCCCAGAAAGTCCTTTGCATGACTTATGACTGTTTTTCACACAACTGTTGCAGCATTCTGTGGTCATGTTATCAAAATTTGGATGGGATAAAACTCACTTAACGAATATCTCGCTTAACAACAGAAATTTTGAGCTCAATTGTGGTCATAAATCAAGAACTACCTATGTGTGGGAAAAACCCTCTTAATACTTTGTCCCTAACTTATACCATTATTGGTCACTTAAGTCTACTTCCATTAAAAAGAAATATTGATGTCCGAAAACAAATGCAAGTTAGTGTGCATTTATTCAGTTACTTGTGCTTCCATGCTGTCAATTTCCATAGATGAAAGCAGCTTACAGAATGCCAGACGTAAAGCTGAAAATACTGGTCATTCTGAGGATGAACTGAAGAAGCTTCTTGGATGAGAAGCAAAATGTCTTCAAGGAAATACAAAGCCCAGTTGCCTTTTGAAAAAGCACCTTTCAAACCACCATGACCTGAATTACTGAGAATCTCCATAGACTGGTCCTTCTGTTCACCATCTAATGACAGTGCCATGGGGTCAGATTGAACTTCCACATCCCCCAAAGCCTTCCTGAAGAGTCAGGTCTTCAAGGCTCTTTGGAAGTCAATAAAAATTGACAGAAAGTCCTTGGAAAAACAGATGAATGAAAAAAGAGTTATCATAATAGAGACACCTCAGCCCAAGGGAGGGAAGAAATATAAGAAAGAGCAACTCTGCCTCAATTCCATATAAATTAACAGGGAAATCATTTTGATGGGCTTCCAAAATTCTGTTACATTATTCTACTAGCAATAAGGACCTTTTCAGAAATCCAAGTGAATTCTTGTTTCAGAGTTTGCTAGAGTTGCTGAGCTTGACATAAGGTGGGAGAGGACTGGATATCCAGAACTAAGCTGTTTCACAGAAGGGGGGGGGCATCACTAAGATGTCTCACTACTCACTTCCCTGTGGACCCCTAGCAAGCTCCTCCTGACTGGTGAGGCAGATTCATTTCAGAGAAGGCAGCCTCCTAGGTATCCAGGCTGAGCCATGAAGGTTTTAAGAGTGACAACCAGCAGTTTGATTGTGTTTAGAATGAGAAGAAGGACTAGGGGTGACATGAGAGCAGTGTTCCAATATCTCAGGGGCTGCCACAAAGAAGAGGGGGTCAATCTATTTTCCAAAGCACCTGAAGGCAGGACAAGAAGCAGTGGGTGGAAACTAATCAAGGAGAGAACCAACCTAGAACTAAGGAGAAAATTCCTGACAGAACAATTAATCAATGGAACAACTTCCCTCCAGAAGTTGTGGGTGCTCCAACACTGGAGGTTTTTAAGAAGAGATTGGACTACCATTTGTCTGAAATGGGTTGGGTTTCCTGCCTGAGCAAGGGGTTTCACTAAAAGACCTCCAAGATCCCTTCCAACTCTGTTAGTTTGTTACTCTGACCCATAGTCAAATCAGCTCCTGTGGTAAATGTGTTATGTCTTCACTCTGCCCCTAGCTGCATTGTATCAGCTGAGGGTTCCAAGTGCTCTTTAAGGGTAGCCCCCTATAATTGCAGTAGTCCAATCAGAAGAGGAGGAAAGCATGAATGATTATTTATAAAGTTTCAGGAATATCCCACAATGGATGCACAAAATTGTTTGTAATTTTACAATTACAACTGTAATCATGCAAAGACTGTTCTAGCCATGGCATCCAATCCATCTACTGTTCCAGCAGGAGCTGTTAGTCCAGAAGAACCCTCATACTGTAAGCAAATAGGGCAGTATGACCCCACCCCCCATCTAGTAAGAAACACTGGGTTTTTCTGGATTCAGTAGGCTTTCAACTCTACAGCCATGCCATAGGGCTGCTAAGATTCAGGCTAAGCCTGTTTTTCTTCATGCAGGATCTCAGGTCAGTAATGCCACATCATATATTTGGCCAGAGTTGAAATGCCTAACTGAGCATCATCTGCATGTGGGTGATATTTCACCTCCTGTGCCAATTGATGAGCTTTCCCAGGAATTCCATAAGCAGCACGTTTGTTTTCTTCACTTTGCCTTTACATTTCATAAAATAACTGGGGGGATTTTTGACTAATGGAATTGCTCATCAATTAAACAGTGCTTGGTGCGTGGTAAAATGCCACCCATGACTCAGAGGCTCAGAGCCCAGTATTGCCAGCTCTTTGGCTAAATATTGTCCTGGTAGGAAATATTAACCGCTGGATTCCAGTTTCATCATAGCTTTGAAGTAACTAGTTGGCCTTGGATAAGCTGTAGTAACAACATGTTTATAACTGCTGTACTTTTACAAACATTCGCATTTTAACTTTTTAGGTGGTGTGACATCTGCCCTCATTATTAAATAACAAACAAACAAACATGAAAAGGTGAAACTAATGAATTTTCTCCACCTTAAAAAGATTAAACAGGATTAAACTGAAATTGACTTATGGACTTGCCGGACTTAAGAGTCAAATAGGACAAGGCAAAGCATCATCTCCTTTAATACTCAACCAGTGTAGTTCTCACCTTTTGTAGTCCTACATTTCACACAGATGGTGCCTTTAATTCTGAAGATAGTATTAGCCATCATACCGAATGGCGATTGATACATTTATCCTTGAATCATCTCAGTTGGCAGTCAACAAGAATCTCATGTCAAATAAGCCTGTAGAGCTACCTTTCATCAACTCTGGGCATTATTCAACATCTAAGGATGATGCCAAGTTCAAGTATTATGGAACAGAGAGAAAGTACATCATTCAATCCACTTGAATTCACTAGGACTCCTCCCTAAATGCTGAAATTCCAAGCTTTGTAATAATTTGTGACAAAGCGTTGTTCGAGATCCAGGATTATTTGGTTTGTCTTTCTTTTATTTTCAGATCTGGCATGACCGGATTGATGGGAGTTACTTTTGATCTCTTTCCTTTTGGAAATGCATTTTTTTCATAACTGCCACATGCTGGGTTGTATTTTTAGAGTTATCTACTATGATTCCAAGCTGCATGTTTAGCCAATCGCTTTTTAGCTCAAGTCCCATCAGTGTACATGTAAACTAAGGGTTATTTTATTTTGTATTTTATTTTATTTATGGCTGTGTGTGGGACACTGCTTTTCTTTTAGTTAAACAGTTGTCCACGGAGGAGAAAATTTTTCAAAGTTTTGTTTCCTTCAATTTTGAATTAAGTAATGTCACATAACTTGTGATTCATAGTTAACTACAAATCATTTATAAGGAAAAAAAATCAGTCCTAGAAGAGATCCTGTTCACTTATTCTGTGAAGGAGCAGCAATGTTTATCCAAGATTTCAAATGGGAGCTTTCACCAGCCTTGTCTGTAGGTGCAAGAAATTAAATTAATACAAAGTTGTTATTGTGCCATTTAATTTATATGCTTCATCAAGTTGTTCCACACACTCTGTGGGGAGGAGAGGGCAGCTGCTATGTTAATTTATCTCTTGAAAAATACAGGTACTCCTAGACTTACAAGCTCAATTGTTGCTAAATGATATAATCATTAAGTAAATCATCACAAGACTTCATCCAATTTTACAAAACTTTTTATTATGGTCACTAAGTGAATTAGGCAATCATTAAATGAATCCACCTTCCCAAATTGTCTTTGCTTGTAAAATCCAGCTGGGAAGGTTACCTGTGGCAATCACATGCTTCAGGGATGCTGCCAACATCAAAAATACATGCTGGTTACCAAATGCCCAAATAATGATCCCATGACTACAGAACTGCTGTGACAATCATAAGTGTGAGGACCAATCATAAGTCATTTTTTTCAGCACTATCGTAATTTTAAACAATCACTAACCGAATGGTTGTAAGTCAAAGAATACCTGTATTGCTATGTACCTAAGATATATTTCTCACTGTGTTTCTGCCTCACACACAGAGAATAACAGAGTTGGAAGGGGCTTTAAAGGCCTTCTAGTCCAACCCCCTGCACAAGCAGGAGACCCTATACCATTTCAGACAAATGGCTGTCCAGTCTCTTCTTAAAAACCTCCAGTGATGAAGCACCCACAACTCCTGAGAGCAAGCCCTTCCACTGGTTCCAACTGTTAGGAAGTTTCTCCTTAGTTCTAGGTTGTTTCTCTCCTTGATTAGTTTCTTGTCTTGCCTTTTGGTGCTTTGGAAAATAGGTTGACCCCCCTCTTCTTTGTGGCAGCCCCTCAAATATTGGATAACCCACAGAGAGAGTGAAATTGAAAGGGCTGTACAATTTAAAAGCTATGCTAAGTGATTATTTTATAGTATCATTGATGGAGTTGAGAGAGAGAGAGAGAGAGAGAATGAGAGATAAGGTCTGGGTTTCCATGGGGATAATTATGGATTAAGCCTCCTTGAAGTGAATGAAAGCCGAATGCCATTCACTTGGACAGAATTACTCATGTGCATAATTGTTTGCAGAAAGGGGTTTTCTGGTCGGATTTTAAAATATACTTGGTGAATCAAAAGCACCACTGTAATTGGAAGTCAGTCCATAATGGTTCCTGATATGACATTCTTTTAAACTTCTGAAAATTCATATTTTTATTATGACGGACACTACCAAAAAAAGGCCGCCGGGTCGTAAATGGAAACCAACAGATTGGTTACGTTATACATCTATCCTAAAATGAAATCCAATAAATATCACAGCTTTGATGACTCAAAGTTCCAGAAATGACAGGCTTTTTTAAAAGCTGCTTTTCAGCCTTGTGAAAATAAACTTCCACTCTCTGCCTTGTAAAATATGTATCTCTCTCCATTATTTTACAAGGCAGCTTGCCGCAACCACTTCCATTACTTTCGGGTAGGGATTTAGCATGACTGGTGCTGCATGAAGCTTAGAAATATTGGCATTCAACCCTTGGTGTCTGCAGGGACCAGATTTTTTTTTTTGGGGGGGGGGGAGTTAAAAAGGCG
>JANHFL010005975.1:42789-54497 GCA_032468155.1 Oxyrhabdium leporinum
GGGGGGGGGGGGGAGTTAAGATGGCGGTCAGTTTAAGCCCTGCCCTCTTTTATGTGGGTACGTGGGTGCCATCTTGACTTTCTTGAGCGCCTTCCCATGGACATTGTATTTTCCTCAAGAACAGAAACACTACAGTAGAAAAAAAAAACAGGTCTACCTAGCTTATGGGACTTTCAGATATATTTTTTTTAAAGCACAAAACAACAATCCAATATGTCCTTCACGTTTTAAATCCACGTGCTTGTTGCTGGATTTCACCCTTTTAGACGGGTTTAAAAGTTACCCTTTGATGGATTTTCTTTTCAGCCAAGTGCCATGTCTGCCAGTTCTGTGGGCAAAAATCCACTCAACGGTTTATTATTATGAGCTTTGTTTTGCTTGATGTGTATTATTCTTTCTCTGCGTATTGTTGTTATTAGATTGTTTTCTTAACGGGGATTTTTCTTTTTTCAAAGCAAGATGGCTTAACTGACTCTCTGGCTGCTGCTATCCCATGGTACATGTTGTTTTGATGAGGTACAATTTGAATGTTTGTTTTAATGTGGTTTCGATTTACATTTTGTTAGAAACTGCCTGGTAACTTGAAAAGGATACTTATACATTCAGAATGAAATGAAACTAAAAGACAAAATAACAGCATAATGGCTTGGCTATTTAAGGCCATCCAACCTTAAATTCAAAGCTCCCAAACATTCTGGAGCCAGATGCAAAGTAGTCCAAACTTTCTGGAGAGTAAATCCTAAAGCCATTTGCAAAGATTCCAATAGAACAAGCAAGACTAGATTCATGCAAGGATCTCTATTCATTTTAGCATTTAGTATTCATTTAAGTATGATAATATTATCAAGTGTTCAGTTTTCATGCATGCAGTTGATGATTACATGTGCTTGAGTCAGGTTGGACTACTGAGTGACTACATAGATGGATGTTCTCCAGAATGAGATCCCTAACCTGGACCCTCAGATCCTCCAACAGTCAACCTTTCACCATTAAAGCTGAGCCTTCCACCTTGCTGTTGGTCAATTCTTATTATCTTTTTTTCCATCCTTTTCCAGCATACAGCCTTTTCCAGAAAGCTAGAGTCTTTCCATAATATGTCTGTAGTAGGATAATTTGTGCCTCAAGCGAGAACTCTTGGTAGATTTGTCTGATGATCTATTGGTTGGTTGATTTTCTTAGCTAATCAGGAACAATTATTATTATTTTTCCCTTCAAGCATACAGGTTTATGATGTGAGGTGGGGTGGGGGATGCAAAATAGGTTTCTTGACATGATGTTGCCAACCCTCACCTTTCACACTTGCATCCTGATGCTGCTTTGTGTTATGATGTTACGAAGAATGTTTTGCAAAAGAAAAAGAAAAATCCAAGGAGTCAATGTTCACAGGTTGTATTTTCAACATCAGATCAACAATCAGGTAAACAATGCTCCAGTCAAGAAATTGCTGAAGAGCCAACAGTAAAAAGCCCAATCAAAGAATCTCTAAGATCATACCCACTAACACTTGACAGGCAAGACACATGAATATAAACGTACAAGCAAACAGCACTCCTTACTAGCACTGATGATGTTACCTAGTTTGGGTAATGAAATGTCTGCAAGAAAACAAGCAAGCTCAGAGGGCATCAAGGTCCCCTATTTCCAAGAATCATTCTGGGTCCCATTCTGGCGCAAAGAGAAAAAAATAGTGGAAGATCTTCACTCATTAAATATATTTTCCTGTATCTTATTCCTTGTATTAGTATATGCAAAATATAGCTTGTTGTCAGCTATGGGAGGTTTCAGAATATTCACCCTAATATATTTCTTATGCCCATCTCATTGGCTTATGATAATGGTCAAGGAGTTTGTTTAGGTTCTTTTTAAAAAAAAAAATCAAAACATAGTGTAAACTTTATGAATGTTAGCGAAAGAACTTGATTTCTTTCTCTCTTGTTAATTTTTAAAAAGTTGACAAATTCAAGTTGAAGGTATTGATCTCTTGACTCAAATGTCTGGTTATGAATCAATAGCCATTTGGGAACATTTCCAGCAAGAGTCAAATAAATCAAGATAGCTGCTGCAATCATGTGACCAAAGCCTTACCCTGTTTTATGCAACACATATAAAAGGGGTGGGGCTTTATTTTCACCATCTTGACTTCTTTTGACCTCTCCTCTGCAGATACCCCAGTATATTTAACTACTTGTTGCCACCTCTTCTCAAGAGTCTCAAACAGACTCTTCTTTTCAAGCACAGATAAAACGAATGGTCTTTCCTAATCAATTGATGTTGAAAAGCAGAGGTTGGAAAGCATTATATTTGGGTTGCTTTTTGGAAATACTGATCAGCATTTGGAAAAATAAATATTCTATAAATATAAACAGAACAGAAGAAAGTTGGAGGGCTGGTGTTGTTGTTTTTTTAATTAAAAAAAAATGTGGGAGAAAACAAAACAGATATTTTTATCCAAGATCCCCCAGCCAAAGTCACAAATAACTGTCAGCAGAATGTTATCTAAGGATAAAATCTGGGGAGACACAAAGAAAAACTAGTTGTCTCAAATGATTATGAGTGATCTTTAATCATGAATTAAGAGGCCCTACCCTGCTTCTTATATGACAATGACAGTTTCATAGCTAGTTTTTTCCAGTGAGCCCGCAAAAAGAATTTGAGCTCAACTCTCCCCATATCTCAGTCTAACAAGCACCTCCCTGACTAAAACCTCTTTGGATTTTTTGGTCTGATCCCCAACCAAAATAAAGCACCAGCGAAACTTTATCACTGGGGAAAAAAGAAAATAAACTCACTTTTGCTTCTTCCAGCTGGCCAAGAAATAGTGCTCAAGCTTTACTCTGCAATAGTGTTTTCATCAATGAATCTCTCTGCTCTACCATGTTCATGCTGCAGCTTTATCTTGGAGGTTCTGCTGCATGCAATCAATACAGCTGGAAGGGACCTTGGAGGTCTTCTAGTCCAACCCCCTGCTCAAGCAGGAGATCCCATACCATTTCAGATAGGTGGCTGTCCAGTCTTTTCTTAAAAAGCTTCAGTGATGAAGCACCTACAACTTCTGAAGACAAGCTGGTTAATTATTCTCACTGTTAGGGAGTTTCTCCTTAGTTCCAGGTTGCTTCTCTTCTTAATTCAGTTTCTCACGCTCAGCCACTCTTTCAGGCCATTCTGTGGTGCAGTCTTAAAGAGTATGATTAATATGAAGATCGAGAATATGCTTTATTATTTATTTAGCGTATGACATATCATATATGAACTAGCAATATATGTTAACATTTCATCTAGATTAGTAGAACCCAATAAAATATAAATGTTAAAAAGATATATGTTCAAATATCAATGTGTGGGCCATCTAGCCATTCAAGAACAGCATTGTTTATATTTAAAAAAAATCAGATACTGGACTAGCATGCCCTAAGCTTACAGACGGTCATGATGTGATCTACAGCTTGACATGGGCTCCCACAATTACATTGAAGGGAGGGTACCATGCCCCATTTATACTGAGAGCCCCAAAAGACACCATGTGAGGTACAAATCCTATTCAGGATAGTCCATTGTTGACGTAGTTCAAAGCCTGGCACCTTTTTTTGTGGGGTTATTTATATGTCTTCCTGTCTGGGCATTCAGCGACCCATTTGGCTTTCCATTGGAAATCAGTGTTAAAGTTGTCGGGCAGGGGTTGTGCAAGGGCCAGTGGTGTGTTTCCTGGATTTGAGTCTTCCTGCCGATAAATGAGGAAGGTTGGCATGCACCAGTAAGAGTTGTTCATAATTTTCCTGTATTGTCTCGCTAGTGCATCTTGCTTCCATAAACCTGGAATATGCTAATATATGTCTATGGAGATTCTCAGTCATCCAGGTCGTGGTTGTCCCAAAGGTGCTTTTTCAACAGGCAACTGGACTTTCTTGGGCTTTTTTTTTTCTTTTTTCTTTGAAGACGTTTTGCTTATCATCCCAGAGCTGAAGAAGCTTCTTGGATGAGAAGCGAAACGTCTTCAAAGAAAAAAACAGAAAGTCCAGTTGCCTCTTGCAAAAGCACCTTGGTGATGCTGATATATGCATTCCCAGAGAGACTCTTTATTTGGGGGAAGAAAAAAAACCCCTCAACTGTCACAGTACTGCCACCATTTATTGATAAACAAGTTCTTAACTGAACAAATAGGTGCAATTCACTTACCTACCATCCAGGAATAACTACATAAAATATAGCTGATGATAATTCAACCAGATTGTCAACAGCTCACTTCAAGAAGTTCATGTATTATTAACTTCACCTGGCATCTTTCAAGGAAGTGCTTTTATCAACATATTATTTGGAAAACACTCGAACTTAAATTCGAGCTGGATTGTTTCTATACTAAGTGGTACAACTGCCCACCATCGGCTTCTCTTTTGTAATTCTAAGCAGAGTTTTTCACCTGTAACAACCATTCTTCTCAGCAAATTTTAATGGGATTCAGAGTCCCCAATTCCATCCGGTAAACATTCCTCACCAATATGTAAAAATAATGAGGAAAAGAGAATTGGCAACAAAGTGATGCTGTGCTTTAACTGGGCATCTAAACAACTGCAAAAATGCCTTTATTCAATGATTCAGAAGGAATTGTGGAATGGGGTCAGGACCAAAATAAGTGGGATGATTTAACTGCTTCACTATTTTTCCAGGACTCTTTTCTGTTACTAATTTTCCTGCTTTCTCCTTTTCTCTTTCCTAATTCTGTACCCTTGCACAGTAAGTAACTAAGTTCCCGTAACAGGTACCAATGTTTTGCCAAGTGTTTTTTAAGATAAAAGTGAAAATGGGCTGATTTTTCACTAATCCCTTCTATTTGTTTGTTGGCACCTGAGCAATCAAAGTATTCTCTTTTTTTAAGCTCAACACACGCTATAAGACATACTTCTTTTATACTCACTCGGCATGCAATATATGTATGTCAGCACCTAGTTATTAAAAAAAGGTGTAAATATTCATTATCTCTAAAATGTAGAGGTGCAGCTGTTTTCATTATCCTGATGTTCAACCTCAGTATAGATAGTCCTCGACCTACGACCACAATTCAGCCCTACATTTCTGGTGCTAAGCAAGACAGCTTTGCCCCATTTTGCGATCTTTCTTGCCATAGTTATTGTTAAGTGAATCACTGTTGTTGCTAAGTGAATCATTCAGTCATTAAATGAATCTGGCTTCCCCCATTGACTTTGCTTGTCAGAAGCCCTCTGGGAAGGTTACAAATGGTGATACGTGACCTCAGGTTGCTGCAACCTTCGTCGATACCTGCCAGTTGCCAAGAGCCCGCCGTTTGATCACATGACCAGGGAGCTGCCACAATGGTTGTAAGTGTGAAAAACGATCGTAAGTCACTTTTTTTCAGGGCTTTTGTAACTTCAAGCGGCCACTAAACGAATGGTTGTAAGCCGAGAACCGCCTGTATCTTGACTTCATTTTGGTCCGTAAAGCCGCCTAGTATTTTCATCAAGCCCTTTTCATTCTCACCTCCAGCGACCCCAGAAAAAGTGGGCTACTTGACATATTATGACTCCCCTGTCATTCTACTGATACTTTGATACGAATGTTGTTTCTTGACTGTGGAACAGATGAAAAATTTACCACGTGGATTGGTATCTCCACCCAGCCCAGGAGATCCATAAACATTCATCACGCTCTGCAGCAGAGGGCTGAAGGCCAGCAGAATCCTCGCTTCATGGTCACGTCTTTGTGACGTGACAGCATCCTTTCTATCAATCACACCTTTGTTAATGAGCAATTCTGGAAAAAAAAAGTTCCCCTTCTCTACCTCTATCTTCATATGGTGGAGAAGACCTGCATGTCTCCTCTGAAGCAAAAAGTTGTGCAAAACTCTGCTTAGTTAATTGAACATAAAAAAGGGGAGGGGCATATTTACTCATGACCACAGTGAACATATTTTTGTTTTTATTCTCCTAAGACCGCGTCTTAAAATAAACGTTGCCTGGCTTCTCGTCTTCTTCTCCTTTTGACTTAGTCTCCCCCTCCTTCTTTTTTTTTTATCGTGCAATCTTTTTTGAGCTGGTTGAATTTTAGGGCCATGGAGAAGCTAATTCCAGCAAGTGCGTCTGCACTTTCTTTGTTTAAAAGTAGTGTGGTTTGTGGTCATTCTGATCTTTGTGAATACCACATAACTGAGAGAGCTGTAGTCCTCAGACTTACAAGTTTTGCTCTGGCCTGACAGTTAATTTGTTCCAATTGAACGTCACCATGATGCACTGTCACTGTAAATTTCAACAGAGTGAAACAGCAGAATGAAAAAAACGTATTTCCACTTCAGTGAATCTGGAGTAATAGGTTTGAGGCTCCCAGTAATATAAACTGGCCCCTTTCCAATGAGGTTTCTGAACATCTGTTATTAATCTGAGCTTTCACTTCACAGTAGTTTGTCAAAACCACAGAACTGGGCCCCGATTAGTAAATTTGAAGAGTATTGATATTGATCATTCATCATTGTTAGAAACATTGATAATCTTTAACACCATAACATCAATACAAAAGAGCTACATTTATGGATATTGTGGTGTAGCGACCGTAATAGTTTTGCAAAAATACGGTCCTTAGCATGATCAGTAAGATGTTGCTATGTTGCAGCCATCTAGAATTGTTCAAAATATAAATAAATGGGGCCTTCATATCCAATTGCCAACTGCCATTGCTACCATTTTATGAAAACTGCAGGTGCTGGAAAACAAAGCAATGGTTCAGATGACTGTTCAAGCATGAAAATGAATGTGGGATCACCCTGATTTTCCTTAAAATCTTCCCCAAATGCCTTGGGCAGACAATTCCATGAAAAGAAGCCCACAATAGATCTGAAAAATGCTGTTTCTTGTAATGGTCGATGTTTGGATAGAAGTACGCGATGTAGCGCCATACGGTACTTACAGATGCCAATGTTCAGAGTGGAGAATTTTTGGCGTGGGATTACCAAGTGTAATAATATTAATACAGTGGAAGAATTTAAACATTGTGTTAGGCCAGGATTCTTAACCATGATTTCTTGAAGAAGCTCTGATCCTCTATTTTACACAGAAAATTAATACATCGCTAGAAGGGACCCAGGATGCTAAGATAATATTTTGCAAAGTGGGGGCTGCAGTCCCCAGATGAACCATGAAATAATAGATGGTGACTCAACCAATTGTGTTTATCGGAACAGGCTTACCAATTGGATGCAAAACAAAAACAAAAAACCCCACTAAATGTAAAGGTGCACAATGGTTCCAGAGCCCTAGCAGTTTATTTTTATGCCAATGCAATTGGCTTTTCAAAGGGATGTGATCGTGTCGGGAGGACACAAAGTTTTTATGCTCTAACCGACTAACTTCCTTCTCTGCAGAGGAAATAAACCAGACTGACAAGACTGGGATACTCCAGCCACCCACTGACTATTACGTTTTTGAAGAGCGGTAGATGTATGGATGTTTTGCAGAGTATTGGGCAATGAAAGTGAAAAATCATATTATTTCAGACAGCAACTGCACCAGTTGAACAGTATGCCTTGGTCTGCGGTTTGTTTATTTGTTAAGCGTTTACTTTAGATGTTTTGATTTTTTTAATTGTGGCATTTCACTATTCTTTTATCAATTGTTTTATTGCACATGTACACAACACAGTGTGTATAGCCACATCGGTGAGATGGGCAGTTATATACAGGTAGTCCTCGACTTAGAACAACAACTGAGCCCAAAATTCCCACTGTTAAGCAAGTTAACTGAGTTTTGCCGCATTTGTTTCCTGTTCTTGCTGCAGTTGTTAAGTGAGTCATGTGGTCATTAAGTGAATCTGGATTTCCCCATTGACTTTGCTTGTCGGAAGCGGGCTGGGAAGGTTATAAATGATGATCACGTAACCCAACGGCAATGCAAAAGGTCATCAATACATGTCAGTTGCCAAGCGCCCCAATTTTGATCACATGACCATGGGGATGCTACAACAATCACCAAGTGTGAAAATGTAACTTATAAGTCCCTTTTTTTCAGTGGCATTGTAACTTGGAACAGTCCCTAAGTGATGGTTTAGTGCAATGTAAGTCAAGGACTATCGGTACATTTAACAAATAAATCTGAATCCTATTTTTATCTTTTCTTCAGTAAGTCACTCAGCACCTCCAAATTGGAATAAAATCAATTTAAGCAACCAAGTAGGTAGGGAGGCAGGCAAAAAGACAGACAGACAGAGGTGGGGAAAGGAGGAAGGATGAGGGCCCTCCCTCCCTTCCTTCTTCCCTCCCTCCTTTCCTTCCTTCCTTCCTTCTTCCCTCCCTCCTAGCTGTCTTCAAAATAAACCCCAGATTGCATGAAAATTAAATAAGCCTAATATAATTGAATTGTTAAGGTGGTACTTCTGGCCCAATATTAGTTGTACTCAAGGCAGGAAGGGAGACCAAGGTGAGTCAAGAGGTGAAAAATGAATAACTGTAAGCAATGTCCCCCTTGGCTGAAGTACAAAAGAGCAGAGCTTGCATTATGGTATTGAGACACATGGTTTTTGTCATCATCCCCATTTGCTACAGATGCTTCTGTAGAGGCAAATGACCACTGGGCACCTTTCAACAGTTATTCTCATTGGGGATGGCAGCTTAGATTGGCTCCATCGATTTTGTTTGTTTGTTTGTTCATCCATTTGTTTTTAATCTGCTCCTTTAACTACAGGAATCAGTTGTATTATTTCCATCATTCCCTTTCCAAATAATTTCAATTATGTGTGTGTGTGTGTGTGTGTGTGTGTGATTATTTTTCTGAGCTGGAGACAGGAATCAGAATGCCTGTGAAATTAAAAATTATCTCCTTTCATCCACAATATTTGGAAATGAAGAAAAACTCTTTGGAATCTGGAAGTCTTCAGTCAAATTGCCATTTTACCTGCAACAGACTTGAGCACAAATGATCGTTAAATCGTCCAAATGTCGAAGCACCTTCTTGGTTTCCACCTCTCCAGATACACACATATTACTTTTGAAATGCCGTGAAATTCTGACTTAAAAACTAAGACCATCTTCCCTTCCAAGACAGAGTATGATTCCATTATTTAAATCCTTTAAAAGTAACCTCAGCCACCTCACCCAAATCTTAATTTCCTGGAGCACATAGAACAAAAGACCACACTTTTCACTCCCTCTGGAACCAGGATTCAAAAACAAGTATAACATTTACCAATTTGGGGATGGATTTGTGCCATGTTAGGAAAGAATATCAGTTCTCCCTTCTGCAAGGCAGCCAAGTGCCTCATCTTATTTGGAAAGCTGTTATCAAAGATAATGAACTGCAGATTCTTTAGATTTTTGATACAATGAGTGGGATTAAACAGAACAGTTGAAGTTGAAGGGAAATTGTGGGGAACAGGAAACGTATTCGAATAGTACAGCAATTATAAAAGCTTCTTGCCATTCTGGTGACATACAGGTAGTCCTCGACTTACCACAGTTCATTTAGGGACCATTCAAAGTTACACTGGCATTGAAAAAATGGACTTATGACCATTTTCCACACTGATGACTGTTGCAGCATCCCCGTGGTCACGTGACCAAAATTCGGATGCTTGGCAACTGACTCATATTTATGATGGATGCAGTGTCCCGGGGTCACCTTTTGTGACCTTCTCACAAGCAAAGTCAATGGGGAAACCAGATTCATTTAACAGCCATGTTACTAACTTAAACCATCGCAGTGATTCACTTAACTGTGGCAAGAAAGGTCATCAAATGGGGCAGAATTCACTTAACAAATGCTTGACTTAGCAACAGAAATTTTGGGCTCACTGGTGGTCGTAAATTGAGGACTACCTGTAATCCAGAACAGGGGTACCCAATGTGTGGGCCACAACTGGGCCGCATGAGAGGTGGGTTGGTGCATGCGCGCACAGCCCGACTCGCACAAGTAGCGGGTGCAGCAGTATACATGCATGCTGCCCCCCCAAAAAAAACTATCCCCTCTTCTCCCTCCCATGCACCGGCCCACCAACCCTGAAAGTTTGAGGAATGCTGGTCTAAAATACTACGAACACAGGGATAAACAGACCTCAGATAAACAGCCTGTGTTCTGGCTGTTGAATTCTGTTTAATTCCTTTCTACATTCTGTAATGGTCATTTAAGTTACTTAGAGTTTAGCACAGTAGGGATATCAACCTGCATCATAAGATGAATTAAAAAAACACATTTTATTTATTTGATGGCTTGTCTGATCCCACCTTTCGCTGAAGAACAAAAGTCAGTGTGCATATCATTCCCTGCTTCTATCATTCCTCCAACAACATGATAGGGTAAGAGCCGTTGGCTTAAAATTGCTTATTGAGCTCTGGGGTTGAGTATAATTTGAACCTGGGCAGGGCATCCGTAGGTGGAAAGGGCAAAAAAGACAAAAATTTGGATGCAACCATCCAGCCCTTTCTAACATGGTACTTTAAAAAGGAGTCAGGGTATCAACTGAGAGGTTGTGGCCATGATCTTGACTCTTGGGTCTCTCTTTTGCAGAAAGCCCTGTATTTAGAATACTGTACCTTAACCACTATGCCACACATATGTTCAATATAAAACTCAAAAAGGCTAAAAGATATAAACACTGGAAAATATACGCTAAAATGGATCAGGCTTTTCCATGGTTTGAAACACATAGATGTGTGTTTGGAAGGCCGAAGAACCTAGTCTCTTGAGGAGTGAAAGTGATGGTACAGAACTTAGCTACTTCTCTAGAAAAAGAGTAAACACTTTCTCCTGGTCCAGTTTAACCTCAGGGGAAATCATCTGGTCTGAATATCGTAATGGCATCCAGCCGGTAGGGACGTGTTTGGACCTCACCTTCAAAGTTCTCCCCTTAGCCTTTCAGTAACGCTGAAGGCAAGAAAGCTCTCTAGCACCACAAATGCAAGATGTTGGTTAGATAGATAGCTGAAGTTAGTTAGGTAGGTAGCTAGTTAGCTAGCTTTCCTCAAAAATAATGAACTGCAGATTCTTGGCTAAAGAGGTGTGGCTAAAGAGAAATTGGGGGATCAAGTTTGGAACATTTGAACATCAGTTGTTCCAATTCCAAATTGGCTTCATCTGACCTCAGGAAAAAAAACAGATATTGGGGTGAGAGATCATACCTACTACAATATAAATTTAAATCCTTTCTTCATACAGCTATCCAACAGTATCAACAAGGCATATAATTCCAGGCCAAAAACCAGTTTGGACCAGAATCTGAAATAATGCAGTCTTAAGAGGCCACAAGAGGAACCAGCCAAGATTCCAAGCACAGCAATACATACAAAGGAGTATGGATCTTAAAAACTTGGATTGGACAACTCTAAGAGAGATTAACTCTTGAAAAGTACAAATTTGTAATTTGCAGAGCGAGAAGCTCATCACTTTAGTCTTACAGATATTCATAGCAGTAGAGACATAATTATTGCCAGCAAAATAACAGAATTGGAATTAGTTATCTCGTGGGACCAAACAATGACAGTGTTTATTTATTTTCTCCAGAAGAACATTGGAAAATAATGTCTAAGTATTTAAAAACTTTTGATTCTTCTATATGATTGTCCTTTTTTTTCTAGGCCTTTGTGTGTCTGGCTTGCGTTTTGGTTAAAAAAAATCACAACTTTTGTTGCAGAGTCAATAGTCATATTGTGTAGTGGGCTTCAGTAGGCAAGAAGCAGACCAGCATAGCTACAACAACATTTATTGACTCAAAACTGGAAC